>JAHZMU010000345.1:0-12282 GCA_027743725.1 Rambutsinella grinnellia | reverse complement strand
CAACAGCAGATGTTGACCTCTTAGCCATATAGTAGCTAGTATTAATTCCGAAAAACCAGTCGGACTCCATACGGTTCTCTTAATTATCGATCCATCATAAACACATCATCATACACTTATTTAAAGTTGAGTGGATGGATGCAGACAAAAAATGAGTAAATGGGAAATGTGAACCACGCCAAAAAGTTAAAAAAGAGAGCAACACTTGACTTACCATCCTTTTTTACATTTACAAAAAACGGCATCCGATTTCCTTTTAAAATTAAGCTGATAGGTTGCTGCTTTTCACAATCTTTTCAATCATATGAGTCAACTCAACTGAATTAATTTGATACATGTTTCAAAATGAATTGAAATTTCCATACAGCCAGCAGCTACCACCCATAATGGGCTTTAGTAAAATCTTTCGTTCAAACAACTTATGAAATGGATTATGCATATCTGTAAAATGAAAAATGTGTGAAAAGTTTTATGACTTTTTTCTTTAAAAAAAAGTGCAGAGCTGGCTTTGATCTCCGAATATTCAACACCAAAACACCATATTCATAGAACAGATGTGGGTTTCATGTTTTTGATATGATGTTCAGATAAATTGAAAATCGTAATTTGATTATTATTGTATGTCCGTCATAATTCGTTTTTTTACCAGGTCAGTGTTACACTGAAAAGGTTTCAAAATGACTCGGAATGAAAAAATTAGTGTTAAAGTGTCACTATTGCCTCCTTTTACATTTTTTCTCACAGCTCCTTGCAGTCAACATGACCATTGGGCGAGGATCTCCGGTCCAAATTCTGTATTAAAGTTCGTGCGTAGGAAGTATCTTAATTAGCTAGAAAGAAGCTAACGGTTTAAAGGATGGGAGAGTATCCTATCCAATCAAATTGAATTGATCGTCATTTCAAAGTAATTTCAAGACAGGACATGCATGATGCGAATGAAATACTTAAAGTGTGCATTTATGCTTCTACTTATTAAATATTTTGATTAGTTGATTGCTCAATTTACTCTAATGATGAAACCCTTCGAATCACGCATGTCGTTGGCACTTACTCTGAATGCATTTTGATGAGCATTAATTTGTTTGTAATCGAAATTGTCAGCATCAAATCCTACATGCGTGTACTGTACAAACGCAACAAGTACTATTACACTTGACTATTTGCATGAATGTGATCATGTTTACTGATTTATAATCAGAATGGGGAAGAACAGACATTTGAACTGACGGCTGACAGTTAGCAGGTACGAAATAAATTATCTTGTTTGCTCTGAACAACACATATCACACCACAAAAGCAAGAGACCAAACAGTAAACAGGTCAGACCTGGTCATCATAACGCACGCACTGAAGCCCAACCAGTAGCACAAATTATTACATACCGGAAGGTCCACCTTCCCTTGCATTTTAAAATGTATAAAAAATCATATCCTCTTTGTTCTAACGAATTCATAACATTTCAGCCTCCTGTTACTCTAGAACAGAATGCGGATGACACATAAATACCTTATATCGTGTTATATTGAGTCCTCATAAAAATTCTGATCTTGACTCCGTATCACTCGCTTTATAATTAAATTGCTCATTATAGACAATCTGGGTACATAGTGGACGCAACGACATATTTATTTATTTAAAAATGTATTTTCCACTACCTTTTCTTTGCCAAGTATCTAAATTATTGGTCTGCTTCGTGTGGGTAGTGCAAATTATGGAATCTCACTGCCCGGAAGTTGGCAAAAAAATTAGCAACGGTTATTATTTTTTGTAAATATAATAGTACTCGACAAGTCATCATCATGATCCTCTCTCATTAATCGAAACGCATGAAAGGAAGATACCTATTCATAATAATAGTTTATATGAATTAGACAAAAAGTCAACTAGAACAATGAGAGGAAGTACGTGTGAATTATACACTACCAAATGAAATGATTCTATCCGAATGTCATTACGCTTTGCCGTGCACATTGCTGTTTTCACATCATATAGCAAATAATTGCACTGTTCATGCTTTAAAAGGATATAGCTTGGAAATATGAAATTTATGTGTGAAAATGAGTAAAATTAGATTGTTGAATTCTAATTATGATAATAAATCATATAATAGAGAGCAAATTAACCTGTCAAAACTAAGCAATTACCAAATTGTTAGTGTGATTGAATAAGTCACGCGAATATTAAGTGGAATTTGGATTGGATAGATGAGTTTGTGACAAAATGGGTAAACAGAAAATAGCTCATTATTGTCAGGTACATTTTTTATATTTCAATTTGATTCCTGATAGAAAACTGCTTGTGTAAAAATAATGACAATTCAGACTCACTTTTGTTGAAAATAATAGCTTTTTAAAATTATCTTCGCAAGAATGCCGCTCTACGTATTATTTTCAACGATTTTATCGCTGTAGGATAGTTGTCCACTTAAAATTGGTGGGTCCACCTATTCTTTGTTTTTGTCTTGCTGGGATAAATGGAAGTTTAGAGCTGTTATTAGGGCTCTGATGATACCAGTGCCAACCTCATTTATTAAAGTGAAAGCTTGACAAGTTCATTAGCATAAACTCTGCACTATTATATATTCAGTGATAATATCCTTTTAGGTTTACATGCTATTGACATAGATGCTACTCGCTGCCTTTCACGAATTAGATAAAAAGCTCAAAATAATTCAAGAGATAATTGAAATGTTTCACCTTTCAAAATCATGTTATTTTACACATTTCATTGTGTGATTTTCTTTCTTATTGTTATCATATGTTGGTCAAGGAACTTATTGCGTCAGAACACAATTGCATAAAAGTGAGGATGCTGTTTGTAATTTTGGCATTATTTTTCATGGTCCCTCATATATTTACTTAGAGCACATCTGCCATTTTCAAGCCAGCTAACTGATTGATATATTTTAAGCGAAACAATGAAGAGACATTTGAAGAAGAGCTATTGATGTCATGCAATGCGGTTTGATTAATAGACATGGTTTGCAAACACTAATTCAAAGAATGGCACGTTTTCATACCACACAATACTGATGGTAATGATCATATCCGAATTTGTTCCATCTCCTTAAGCCGTCTTGCCCGATTGAAAATCAACCATCTGTCACGATATTAAGATTCACTTTGAGTAACCTCAAATTTCCATTCAAATACGGCAACTTTACAACCATTCTGAATTATGGGAAAATTATCAGAAGTGATTTGTGCTACTTTTAAAACTAAATTCGTGTCTGCGAATAAAATTTAAAGACGAAAACAAAAATGTTTTGGTGAATAATATGATATTTATTTCCTACAAACTACTTTCAATTTCTACTTTTGCTTCGTCCTAAAACAAAAGCAAATTGCTTGGGAATTTCTAAAAATTGAAAGTGTCAAGTTTCATGAGTATAAATAACTGTATTCTTGCCTGTATGTTCTTATTCATCTTAAATATATGATTTGATGGCTAGTAAAAAATTACCCTAGTCATAATTTTCATGGAAAACTGATATGGTTAAATCGAGAAATTGGCAAATCTCTCGCATGGCATGAAATGAGTAATGATATTCGCAAATCAATACTGAAGATGCTTGAAGCTCTTGCTATTACTCGCAGTCGATATAGTGTAGCTAACTACTAAGGGAAGTGAATCCGACAGGAGGACAAATGACTATCATAGGGCTATGTGACAGTAATGCTTCTTTTTAAAAATATCCTCGTACCTACGTACAGCTCTTGAAATCCCAAAGACTTGGGATTTCTTGCAGTCTATGACACACGAGTGTGAGCTAAGCCCAGTCTGATAAAAGAACATCAATCATCCACATGAATCATGTCTCGACTGTGATTCGTGATTTTAGGGACGTAGATGGCTTCAGAAAATAATTTTATACGAACTATACTTGGATCAACCCAAACTTTGAAATTAAGCCGCAGAATTTTCATCGTTTTATATACGAAACTAACCACACGTTAGCAAATACAAGGAAAGCCACAACAAGCTACGTTAAATCAAAGTCGTTCGTTTATGCGGTTTTGTCTTTGGTATGATGGAATAATAAACATCTCCTATTTACGATTTCGGTAGCAAATAGTTTCCTTCACTAATGAAATGTGTGGTTTGTTTCCACTCAAACGGTTTTCGCAGGTTAGCTCCATTCCTATTGTTTTAAGTAAGGAGTCAGCAGAGACTATAGATGTTTACCTATTCGCACAAAATATAATTCTCCCATGTAACGCTTTTATGTTCTGTCAAAACTACCTCATGTCGATCAAATATGCGAAGCAGGGAGTAATCAGTGCAAAAGTGATTCTATTGTTTTCAGCCATTTCCTATCATCACTCTCAAAGAATGCTTCATATAAAAAGTCACAAGTTGAACGAGAAAAATGTTAAATGTTTGTCGAAGTTTTTTCATCAAAGCAAAGTTTGAGATTTGACGTGCATGAACTTTCTGATGTGATTGTGTTGATCTGATCAACTTGATCATGAACGGTTCTGATATTGATTGAAGCACGGGGGCAATATACTCCGTTAAGATTGGCCATTGTATAAAATTATGAGTACAAATCAAGCTATTTCGATATAATTTTATCCACATTACAGATAATAATAGAGGTAAATGATATTTACGAGACGTATCTCAAAGTTACTTTAAGGAAGCCACGGGGTAATCCTCACATGACATAAATCCGTTGGATCAATTTCTTTTGCTCCGAATTTAATCAAGACAAAACAATAGACATTCGTGGCCTTTGGATTTGTTGGCGTGAGCATGAATCGTGAACTGTAAAAGTTCAATTTGTACGTAAACTTAACAAATCGTATAATTTTACATTAATTTTATCACAAAATACTCAGTTGGATGATTTGCTCTTTGTTCTGCTGAAAGAAACATTCAATCATATATAAATTGAGGAGTAAATCGGAGCCAATAGGAAAAAGTGGATAAACTATTTCAAACTTTGAAAGAAGAATGTTAAAAGAATAGGGTTGTATATCAACTCGTGTAATCGAGCTAAATAAACCGTGTACCGTAGTGCCGTCATTTAAAGTTCAAAATTAGCTTTAGACAAAAATTTTGACGAATGATGTCCCGTTTGTTTATAACTTGGCTTACTCTCGAATCTCCAATATCTTAAATCCCCCATTCAGTAATCAGTCAAGTTAAATGAGAAGAGAACGTAAAATCTTTTTTTCCATCAAGCACGCACTGATAAAACAGTCACGGAGTTCTTTTAAAAAGGAACAAAGGATCAAGGGGAAGGGACCTCAACCGATTTCTTTCCCATCAACATTCACATAATGAAGTCTATGATGGACATGAATACTGTAGAGAGTGGCTATTATTTTTAAAGTAAAAAACTGCAACTTCGGTAGAGATAATAACTACCTGGGTCTGTTAATATTACCATCACCATTATCATTAGGTCGTTTGGCTATAGTTTCACAAGCTAAAAGGCTAGATCTTCATCTTTGTCATTTATGAGTAAGGACCGCCTGCTCTCTTCACTCCATTCGAAGTATTTTTGTGAACTCGTTTTCAAAAAGTAAAGCAAGTGTGATAAAAGAATAAAGGCCACTCTAAACTCTAGATTAAAGTAGTACACACGCTAGAAGACTTTACAATAGGCAGTTTCATATTCAGAGAAAGGGAGAAATTAAACTGATGATGAGCTAGAAGAATAGAAGAAAACGGTCAACCTCTCAGGGAAATTTCAAAATCTGACATTAATCACAAGATCGCATCACGTCACTTTTAAAATGCAGAAGGCAGCAAAAGCAGGACTCAATTCACTGCATTTGTATCACTTTCCTTCTATTTGATTTAATGAAGGTAGCAGAGTTATTGCCATTGCAGTTTGAAAATTAAGTAAGCAAAAAATGGCATATCAAATTATAGAAAGAGAAGTTGATTTACTCGCAGAGTCATTTTGAGAGTTTCTTGAGTAAACTTCATTTCAACGAACGAACATGACACACTTTTTCCAATATAAATTCTACTTTATTGAACTGGTAAAGTGTCATCTCAAGGCAGTATACTAAAAGAGCAACAAAACATTTCTACCAATACTAAAATTGAAGGGATAATTTAGATGCACATGCAATCCTCATTACTACATATTTTCAACTCGTTCCATCCACTTTAAAGAAATGGTGATGATGACCCCCTGGGACAATTGAAATATTTTTGTTTAAAAAACTTATCTTTTTACTACAAATTTTGAAGAGCCATTTAAGTAATTTTAATGTAATTACAAAGCTTCGAGCAAAATGAGCAAACTGCCTTCAAAGAGTTATCCTGGCACACTCAAATAAATTGGTATATGTAGCCTACAGGTCGTCATATAGTTTATAGTCTTAAGCTTGATATTGTGCAACCTCTGGTGGTCGAGATTATGTGGTTGTGGTAGTGGCAACGCAATTCCCAGAGTGACATGGAGACGAGATGATGACGCTGAAGAAGAGGAAGTGTCGAAATTCGAATCTGTAGTAAAGGGTAGCCAGTTACATGGGCAGAGGCAGACATAGTAAACTAATGTATATATTTGAAATCCATAAAGGACAAATTGATGCGTGAAGCAACTGCTAAATTTTGTGCTATTGCTCATCTTCTCATATATCTTTGTAATAGCTCTGTAAAAAGATAATTTATTTTTTACTTTTGCAATAGC
Source organism: Rambutsinella grinnellia (assembly GCA_027743725.1). Taxonomy (NCBI): domain Eukaryota; kingdom Metazoa; phylum Arthropoda; class Collembola; order Entomobryomorpha; family Entomobryidae; genus Rambutsinella; species Rambutsinella grinnellia. The sequence goes on along the minus strand of JAHZMU010000345.1, from coordinate 5,627 downwards.
ACATTTTATGTGACACGGGGTGCACACGAGGACGAATAAGCAGAGACTAAAAGAACGTAGAATTTTGTTATTGCAAAAATTCTAACCCCTCCAATTATACGATTCTTCATGCACTTACAATGTGTCATTTACTCGTGCAGTTGTAAAATGTAATCGGACGCTATAAATTATATGACAAAGAAGATGTGAGAGGATGCGCATGCGAGATGAGAAAATTTATGTGCGTAAATGTTGTTAATAGGTTGTTCGCATTTTGTGAGGTAATTTGCATGGTTGAGTAAAAGTATGGGACTAATCCTGAAAACGATTTTACATCACTTTCAAATATTGCAAAAAATGCATTAAATTTTGCCTGTTGCAAGTACCAAATTCTAATTTAAAAAGTGCAATGAAAACGAATTGAAAATGGGGATTCGCTTAAAATGCGCAGTCATTGTTGCAAGTTTAGACGCAATTATAAACTTACGAGGATAGCAATTTTAAGTCTTACGCATCCTGGTCTTTTTGTAACGCATTGAGTACTGGCCATCAATCATTTGATGTAACATTTTTTGTCATATGCATTATGTCATGTCATCATACAAGATTTGTTTGCTTCGTTAAATGCATTGTTATGATTTAAACTTATCACTTTGTTTACTTGAAAGTTCTGCCTTATAATTTCCTTATAACCAGAATATGCCTACGCTTCCTGTAGATTTCACCTCCACATGACTTGATGACCCGATCGAGATAGATAAGGCAATTTACATTCCGAGCCTTGTTATGATAAGATCATCTTCATCATTATCATATTTATATTGTTATATAGTCCATATAGAATCTGGTGCCCATAAAAAAGTCACTTGCAGTGAATGACTTGTATTGAACTGCGAGTAGTGCACGGCTCTCTAATGAATCAATTGATTATGTTGTATACTCAAACGTTGACTTACGCAGTATTTGCAAAACATTCAAGAATAAATATAAATACTATGTAGGAGGCACACACACTTTGTGTTTTTATCCCATTTGTTTTTTAATCCATAAAGTGCTAGTTGAATGGGATAGATATTGACTGTGAAGATGCTGCTCGTGGGTAGTAACAATATGCAAATGTACGCATTTATAAATAATTATCCCGTACTTTACTAGGTGCGAGGGCACTGATGACAGCAGTATCGCATGTATCAAACACACTTTCACTATTTAAATTGTAAAGCTTAATCTGAGATGAAGACTTTATAAGGATGTATTTTCTCTCCTCTTCTTCCCTCTGGCTAAATTGTTTTGCATGAAATATAGGATGAGGGTAGTTTGAAACTCATCATGTCTCACAAGTGTTAAGTCTCTGCACTTTTCGATGTCTAAAATCATTTTAGTAAAATGCATCGGTATTTTGGTTCACGGTTCAAAATCAAAAACGTGACTTTGTCAAAGCAGATTGAAGACTTAAAGTATAGTCTCATCATTAATAGCAACGTCATACGCTTCTACTTTGTATCTTAACAGCAATAAATAAAACCGAACGTGATCCTTTTCCTGCGTGTTGAAGCCACACGTAGTCATTTTTTGTCCAAGCGAAAACGCCATCGGTTGGACGTTAGAGATTGAGAACAACAGCGCATAAAATTAATCTGATGCATTATTTTCTTCAGTGATAGCTACCCTGATGTTTCATTGCTTCATTTACTGCTAGAAAGTAAGAGTGTTTTGTGCATCCGATAAAAAGATGAAATCACTTTTATCGCGTAAGTAATCATAATTAGTTGTTTACATTTCCCCCAAAAAAATATAATGAACAATCCGTCATCTTAATCTTAGCTTTTTATAATGAGCCATTCACTTTAGGCGTTAGCTCGTTGAAAATAATGAGCCACTAGATGAGCATCTGATATCCGTTAAGTTGGCGAATTACGCTGTTAATTTTAAAGCGAATCGTTTTGCTTTGGCTAGGACCGATGCTTCTTCGACTAGGAACAATATGACAAATACCCTTTTACCAAATACAAATGTACTTTCCATTAAAGAAGGAAGAGTTTTCATAGTGAAACTTTTTGACACTTTGACCTTTCATAGAATGGCTAATTTTGATATAATGTATTTGAAAGTTTTAAACACCCCTTCCTCTACGCTACGAATTAACTTTAAATAGTTTTTATGAAATTCATCCCACACCACACAGTATAGTTTGTTGTCAGATTGTTTCAACCATTCCCTTTGAAAGGACCTACCTTCATTTTTATTTCTACACGCCATTTCAAGAATGAGAAAGCCATAACGAATACGCTGAGAAAAATAAAATCAAGGCACGTATCTATTCAACTGTCTTCTGTTACATGATGTTATGCAAAAAATAGTCTCGGGTTTAAATATCATATCCAAAATCAAATCAATATCCGACAATTGAAATTCAGAAGGAAGGATTCATTAATTGAAATTGAATCTTGTAAGATCGTAAAAGAATTGTTTTCCGATTCTATTATTTCAAAGGTGCTAAAATTCATTGAATTTTTATTCGAGTGAAAGACAAACAGTCAAGACTTAACTCCTTGCGAACCAAAAATTCTTAAAAGATTTTACTACTCTATTCAATGGTGTTTGTTATAACTTGTAATTATCTTGTTTCCTCCTCGCTGCCTAAAAAGAAGAGTTAAGTCAAGTGCTTCAAGTTTATTTACACTTTTCACTCTGCTCTATCTAGGTCTGTGATGTAACCGAAGGAAGTCAAGATTATTCATTCCTTTTAGCTTCTGTTAAATAAATAAATACACATCTGTCTAGTGATTTGGTATTCCTTCCTTCTTTGCTTTCATAAAGCTCCAAATGAATGAGTTCTTTGAGAAGAGAGGCAAATCGAAATCGAAAGCGTCACTCTTAAAAATGTTTGCAGATGTAACAAATAGTTGTTTACCCAGTAGGAAATAAAGCAGATTATACATTATGCATGTCGACGAAGAAGACTGTCTTGGAAAGCTACTAATTTGGTTGTGCAACCGAATAGTTAGTTCCCCAGAAAGTTTGCTTTTATTTGAGCTAAGAAGCATTCCAAATATCCGCTGGGAGATAAAATGTATGAGGAATAACTCAAGTGAAGCCACTGATGTAGAGCCCTTAATCTGCTTTCGAGAGGTAAAATTGCGAAAATCAATCAAACCAAAATTGACAAATCATCCAAGTCAAGATTACCAAATCATTACTAATTCAGTAAATAAATCTATCTGCTTAAGTATCTCATCGTGTAATCCATCGAATTGTCAATCATTACAAGGTTTTCCTAATTTTACATTCACTTTGTGATTTGCAACTATTCCTTGTGGAATTAAGGGGCATTTTATGCATTTTGCCAATTTTGCATTATCCCAGTTTGTGTCCTCAAATGAAAACTTGTTTGATGCTCTTCAATTTTATAACGTTGTTATCAGAAGTCTTGATGGCATTGACCAATAAAAGTTAGGCATAAATTAGCAAGACGACTTGAACTTAAGTACATCAGTACAGTTAATAGTGAAATTGAAGGCACAAATCTAACATGCAGAACTTATGTGATATAATATGTTGCAGTGTATGTCATGCTTCATCTTTTCATAGAACGTATGCAAGGCACAAGCTGTAAAAATGTAGAAGGCTGAAAATTATGTTATTTGTGTGTGTATAATTTTAGCACATTTCTCCTAATAACTGTTTAGATCTAGAAGGGAACAGTACTCTGTAATTATTTACGGGTTACTAGATTCGGTTTAAAACTTGAATGCTAATAATTTGCTTCAATAAAGTTATCAAGGATAAAATCTTTGCCAGAGACATTCGACCAGGTAGACTGAATGTCAAATTTGTGCTTGGCAAATGCATTTTGCTCTCTTTTGTGACTGTGCTAGCCACAAACTTGCAAAATGACAGATCAGAAAATCGAATAAGGAGCTAACTCAATAGCTAAGAGCAAGAATTACTTGACCACAATAATCAGTAATTCCTGAAATTTTAGACGTGCCACTTTTCAATAAGGTACTGTCGAATGTTAGCAGATTTTATGCATTTTTTCTAGCGCTTGATCTCAGGTTAATCCTCACGATTTTTCACATCATCAATAATACTAGGGTTTAGAGTTCGATCTGAATGTTGCTTGGAAGATGTTTGAAGCTTGATGCATGCTTATGCTTTCAACTGACTGGTGGACTTTCCTCTTTAACTAGAAAACAGGATCTTTGTTTGCAAAAAGCTTTGCACAATCTAATAGTTGCATTCACAGTAAGTAGAGCAATGAAAAAATACAGCACGACAGAGATAATGCTCCTTTAGAAGATTCAAGTTTACTCTCTTAGCTCAAGGATGGTGATGGCTGAGAGATTTCAGAATTTGTGACTTGTGTTGGGACCAAAGCCACAGTTGTGATGTGATGTGGGCTTGCAAACACATAATTTTTTTTAGAGCCGATGATGATACAGGTATTTAGCGAATGAGGCTATTTGATCAAAAGCCAATTTTTTCCCAATATTTTTACAGTATAGATATACTCACTAATTCATGTAGTAATAATGTATGAAACATGTTCTGTCTTCATTTGAAAAATTAACTTCCTTATTGACTTTGATTTCAGCTTAATTAATTGAGACTTTGAGCAAAAATTCTTTTGAAAGATATACAAGTAATTGCTCTTGGGCTATTATGTAATTAAGCAATTTCCCTGTTTGTTCCAATAAAATTATTGGGCTTGATTGATTGACGCTGCATTTTCAAAATTCTGCAATTTTACCAATTTTTCAAAATACCTTGACTGTTTATTGTATAATTCACTTTTCATTAGGCCGCAATTCCTGTTTAGTATGTACTTAATTGCATAACCCGCATATTTTATTCGCCCGCACAACCCATTGACTCATATCTACTAGCCCCTAGTCATAATTTAATTTATTGCATAAAAGTATTTTTACGTAAATGCCGAAAGATATTCTTGCGTAGTGTAAGTTTTGGGTAGGGTTGAATTTAAATAACTAGTGGGGGGAGTTCTAAAGTTACTTAGCTCCCCAAGGATTGAGCTGTTTGATCCATTATGAGTTTCGTATTTCTGAAGGCATTGAATAAAGAGTAACAGTGTTGCTATTTCCCAGTTGTGGTCGTGGGCGAGCGACTGGCTTGGGGGATACGAACTGATTTGCGTGAGATTCGCTTTTTATTCGGCAAGTCTTAACCACTTTCATCGTTGCATCAACACATACAAAAAAACTGCATTACATTGCAAATATTTGAGTTCTAGCAAAAAGTACACCACAGGCTCCCAATAAAGTTCTGTAATGATGGGAGTGTAAAAATTACGTGATATGACTTTGTCCACAAGGAAGTGTAAAAAGTTGGAAATAGCCTTTGCCTTGCTGAGATAATATTTCGGGAATTTTGTAAAAAGCCAAAGAAGTCTTAACAGCTTTGTTTCACGGAAAGCACTGGCCATTAGTGATGAGAACAGAAATTTAAAAGCTATTCCTTACAGTTAAAGTACACGAGGAAAACGTGGTAGTCTTTCCAAACGGTAGGAAAAATTAACCTATTTAGCCATAAAGGAAAAGTGGTGTGGTCTCGATTAAATCCCCTGCAACAATGGTGCTGGCTATAACCCATTTTCATCACTTCACAAACTATCCTCTACGTAATGT
>JAHZMU010000344.1:0-12367 GCA_027743725.1 Rambutsinella grinnellia | reverse complement strand
CTGCAAAACCCGGATTGACGTCATTACAGACGCTCGTACCAATCTACCCGCATCCCAAAGCTCATAACGTGCTATAGAGGGAAAGCCTCTATTCCAAATCAAACACATATAGACACACGGAATAAAAAGCGAGTTTCGTGCATTTCTTTCCCTGTGTGGCTTCTAAAGTTGATTACAATCGGGGGAAATGGATTGAATACATAATAAATGGAAATTGTGTCTTGCCACGTTAAACTTGCGAGTATACCTATATCAAATGAATGCTCTGCTATTTTACACGGTGTAAAAATGTAAAAAATTAAAATAAGCTTGTCACTCTGTCAGGCTGTCGCGTAAAGTCACGTTTTATTTTCTTGATATGATTTGTTTATGTCTCCGGTTTTTAAACCCATTTTTTCCGGAGAACTTAACGAGAGCGAGAGTGAACTTGAGAGTGGTGGGAAAGAAAATTATGTCATATGACTCTTTTTTTCATTAGACTGCTGTCGACTTCCTAATGATCTCAAAGTAAATGATGCTGACGATCTTGTGGTGCGGCTGCCACTGGGATCATCATGTGAGTCCTTTCCCCCTCTTGTCTGCATCATCACCCATGATATTGTATAGTAATGTGTCATGCGGCTCTTTTTTTTAATAGATATATTATAATCATAGCGAGTTTATTGGTTATAAAAGAGTCACGTAAAATGTGCTCTAATTTCCCGTAAAATGTACTGGGCTGGGTGGTTTGGGGACGTAAATGCAAGTGTGCAGCTTTGTTCATGTGATTTCATGTGCGTGTCGTAAAAGGAGGAATGCCAAGCGATTTTATATGCAGCCAGTGCCAAACTATATGACAGGGTCATGGATGTGTGACTTGTGCAAACTGTCAAAAAAAATTTACACCTTATCACGCTACCGTAAGAATATTTAAGGGGGAATAAAACTTACCTGTTATTTTGCTTAAGAGGCTTAAGATTATCTTAACATCAATTCCAGAAGTATAAATAGTTGATGACTGGAAGTATATAGCGTGAGTTTGTCAGGTAGCTGATTACAGGTAGTTGCTTCTTCAGAAGATTATCACTTTGCAAAGAGTATAGAGAGGGAGATGCGGTTGTTGCGTTACTTCAAAATACTGGTTATCTCCTGTTAATAGGTTAGCACTAGTTCATAAGACAATACTTTTCACTTAATCACAAATCAGGTAAGTATATTATTTCCAGGTACGAATTAACATTGGCGAGAGTAGGAATTGACAACTTTGTGATTCCACTTAAGCTAGATCACATGAAACATATTCCAAACAAATTATTTTCTATTTGCCCCACAACAATTTATTATTTGTTGATTGTTGTTATCTTTCAATTGACATATATCTTATCTGACAGCTTTATTTTCAAATTTGTAATGAACTCGGAAACTTGCAGAGTTGGCCTATAAAGCTTTCTTTCTTTTCTCCATGTCTGTTCTGCTCAAGCACGTGTAATGTTTTGAGGAGGAACTAGTAGAGATTGGCTTAGTTTTATGCTCAACTCCCCGGTTTCTCTCCTTTCCCAACTCGCACTCCACTGCCAATATATAGCAGCTCTGCTCTCTCGGAAAGAAAACGATGACGCCATTACCTTAATGCCGTCATCATTTGCGTCACACTCACTCCCAGCAAAACACATTGCCTTTCCCTTCTCCTTTCTTCGCTTCCAGCAACGAGAGCTTTTCCTGCACCCACTGTGGGGGAGGAAGAAAGCTGCTTTCCCCCAAAAACGACTTGAGCTCTCCACTCGAGAAAAGGAGCTGTGCTTATGCTCTTTTGCTTCTAGCGAGAAAGGCATAACCTCTAGTAGCCTTGAGATGTGTCGTCCTAACTGAGATGGAAACAACTTTATAGCATCACTTACTGGAGAATGTTTATAGTGCTTAGGCTCTCTCCTCTGTGTCCTCTCTTTACCTCATCGATATCCAACTAGCTCATACTTACGCTTGGTTTCTCCTTGCTGGAACGAGCTTCAAGGTGGAGGCGAGACGGGAAGCGACGGTATCGTTTTTCAGCAAACACTTCATATTACATACTAGAAGGATTTTTTTCTCTGGAAAACCCCACCTACTCTTCGCCCTTGTACGGAAGAAAAAGCATTTCCCCACGACGTTCATAGTAGCCTTGCTAATGTGATAATATATTGAAGGTTATGGAAAAGGAGAAAAAATAGCGTTAGCTATTTCGTACATAGCTTATTACACCACCGTTAGCCTTCTCGGGAAAGAGGAGCTTTCTCACTATTTTCTTCCTTTTGCCGTTGGGACTCTAGCGGAAGACGAGAGCGGAAGAGAAAGCAAGGATTTCTGTCATTTATCCATGACGTCATGGATGACGATGTCGTCATCGTTTACATATTTCTTTGAGTATAGTGGGGAAACCGTGATTGTTTGAACTTATGTGAAGATATGCAGGTGAAAGGAAGTAAACATTTTTAGGGAGCGTTGGTGGTTGTAAGCTGATACTCAAAGAGACACTGAGGTTGAGATAATTGGCATTTACATTCCCTTTCAAAGTAAAAGTTAAAATCCGCAGGTAGCACTGGTTTGATTAATTTAATAAGGTAGCGTGGGAGGGACAATTTCAAAAAAACAGCAAATATTTAATGAATTTATGAGCTTGTTTGCACAGTTTTGTATGGGGAAGTATTAGTTTAAATGTAATGAATGGGCAAATAAAAATGTTGACATTTGTACAGGATTTTTCGGGTGACATTTTTAGTGCGGAAACAAATATATTTCGACTATTTCTATTCTTGTCAATGGTGGGTTCGTGTCGCATGAATGAAAAAGGATTGATCAATGATAAAAATCTGCGATTACCACCGTATTTGACCAACCCCTGTTATTGTTGCCTACTTAATCATAAAACACGTATTGATCCAATAAATCAATCACAAAATAATCGTCTTCTCTCAATTCTCAACCGTTATGAAACCGTGACAGAACGCAAGTAAGTATTTCATTTAGTCATTAATACCTGATGAAACAGGATTGTCAAACTGTCAAGTTATGCATTCANCTTAATCATAAAACACGTATTGATCCAATAAATCAATCACAAAATAATCGTCTTCTCTCAATTCTCAACCGTTATGAAACCGTGACAGAACGCAAGTAAGTATTTCATTTAGTCATTAATACCTGATGAAACAGGATTGTCAAACTGTCAAGTTATGCATTCATAAAAAAGCAATCCTTTATTCATTTGGTAAAAGATAGGAAGAGAAAAAGCTTACGATACAGCTTTGCATGCTTCCATTTTTTACCTACCACAATCTAATGTCGTGAGTCGTGAACTGTGAACCTTTTCAAGAAATGAAAAAACTTCATATCTAGCGATGACGATCACAAAACAAATTAAAAGAAAGAATATTAAAGCTGTGCCGCCATCAACAGCAAATGAAGTGCCTGGGAGGCTATTTTCATCTTCGGCAAAGGTATTAAATTGTGACATCAGCATATAATATTCAGGTATTTTTAGCAGCGTCAACTATACATTATTCCAATGTCTCCTTTCATTTCACTTTTTGATGACGAGAGAACCGGGGAAAGTTGAAGCGTAAGAGAATCTCACGTCATATCTTTTATGTAAGGGGAAAAGTTTGCTCATCAAAATCTATAAATAATTACCCATGCTAGCATTCCCTTTCTCACATGACATGATGCATGATCGAGCTTACGTAGATGACAACAAAGACAACATTTTCAAAGAAATTTACAAATCAATTCCATTACCGTAAAAGCCGTTATATGCTCGCTTTCTCCCTTGCTACTGTCAAGTGTCGTTGGGAGAAAGCGCTATTTCGTAGTTTCATGCTTACTTTCCCTTTTTCATATGATCAATTACGAACTTCAATACTAATGTATGACGTAATGTAGAAGGTAAAATTGGAAAGAATAATTCCACACGTGTGACTCATATCAAGTGTCAACGTATACATTTTTATCAATACGAATTCGTTAAAATTATTTCAAAATGACGTAAAATAGTTATTCATTTTTAGAAAATAATCAGGTTAGAACGTAAATCAAATCATTTGATATTTTTACATACGTCACCCGAAATTTCAGAACTATACGTGGGCAATAAAATGTGCGTAAAACGTCGCTGTACAACCGATATCAATTTCAATTTCCATATAAAAAAGACAATCAGATTGTCAAGAACACGCATAAAGCCATTTGACTACTGAAACGGACTTCCTTTCATGGAACATCATCTGCGTCGAGAAACAAATGAAGCCTTTTTCCTGTACGTTTCATCCTTATCCAATTTCACTTCCTTGAAACCTCACTCTCGTTTTTACTTTATGATCACGTGTCATAGGTAGATTATACGGGCACGATTCGCATATGCCAATAAAGAAGTGAAATTCGATTATTCCAATTCCATTCTCCATAAAAACATGTAGGCGGCTAAAAGGGAGAAGAGTAATGATCAGTCATATCGAAAAAGGGGAAAAGACGTTGACTCCCACACATATTATGAAAGATAGAAATAAAAGATGAAAACAACTCTTTTTTTACATAATATTACACGTAAAGTCTTTATTTTCCTTCTTTGTGTGAGCCAAAGCTCACTTGACAAAACATTTTGTCTTCGTCAGCGACAACGTCATAATCAGTATGACAATTCAATACGCTTCAATTTAGAACAAGATTCATATAAAAAGTACTTTTTACATTGTTATTAAAATAAAAATATATGCAAAATATCTTAAAAAACTATTGTATTTTAGCGCTTTCATTTCAGCTAAAAATTCTTTATATAATAGTAGTTGCATGAGTTTTTTCGTCTCGATGGACCATTTCGCTACAATTTACTCTTTTTATTCACCTACGCAGGTTCTCACTAATTAAACCTAGTAATATCATTATTAGAACTTGATTTAAATTACTTTGTTTTCAACATAAGGCACTTCAGTTTCGTTGTTCTGTACTCGGTACGTTTCTAATTTCTAGTTAGGGACAAGAAATGAGCTGAATAACTAAAACTTAAGAGTAATTGTGATCATTTTAAGATCACTTTAAAACAAGAATCAGTTAAAATTAAAGTTGTTATATCACTAAAATGTGTATGAAAAGATATGGTCACAGTTTAAGCCTTAAAAAAGAGAAACAAACGATCCCATTAAAACATTATACGAAAAGTAAGAAAATATTGGTTGAATTAACCACATTGAAAGTGGCACTTTCAGATAACTGAGCATTATTTTAATCCTGAAAAGGATCTCTTAAGGAAATAAATTATAATTAAAACTTGATTTAAGTTTAAGTCAAAAAAGATAAAATGAGTAGAATACATATTAATCACACGTTAAAAAACCTTAACAGCAACAGATAATTAAGTGCATAGATAACTTGGTGGCTTGTTTTACATTTGACTATTATTTCTTCTAGGTAAATGATCGTATATTCCTCCACCTCTTCCTGCATGAGCATCGGGCATGGCTACTTCAGGATCTCTCCAATTTTGTTGGGAGTTCCGCCTGCTCTGCTGTACAGCGTAGAGTTGAATATCTTCGTCAGGCATGTAGCCCTGTTTAATTGAAGGGAAGAAATTGTATAAAATAAATTGAATATACTGACAAAGCTATGACGTGCCAAAACATACCTGGTTTACAGCCCCTGGCACCATTGGTACACCTCCATGATTTCCATTGTTGAAATCGATGCTCGTGACTTTAGGTTTCGGAGCCTTGCCTCTGCTTCTCGAAGCTCCTGAAGATGGGGCCATGGCTCCGCCGTTGGGAGCTCCATTATTTATTGGCAACATTGGCATTGGTCCTTTCAGAGTTTCCATATTTGACTTTTTTCTTTCAGCTCCAGAAGTTCTCCTTTCCAAGACGTTTCGGCGTTCTTTCAATGCTTGGAAAGTTACTTGGAAGTCTTGGCCACCGAAGAGCCTGGCTTGTTTGTCAGGAGCTGCAAGAAATTAAATGCTCTTATTAACGTGCCCTCAAGTTGAATGCTTAATCATTTGATAAGTACTTACAGTTAAGAATTTCCTTAAACTTCTTCTCAAAGGCAACATCAAGTGTTCCAACTTGTCTCTTGTGGTTCTTATTTCTCTCCAAATTATGGATGGTTTTTCTTCTCGCCACATCGCCAGGCAAAACGCCTCCACGCATTCCACCATTGTCACTGTCCCCATCCAAGTTCTTCAACTTCTGGAACTTTCGTATCAACCGCACCCCTTCTCTTTGTACTGCTAGGTCTTTACCACTTCCAACTTGGTCAACTTCCTTCGTACAGCCCGTCAACTCTGTGGCTGCGAGGATATGGGATAAAGTACCGAAACGATGGAACAACATAGCGCTGAATTGGATGATGATAATGAGACCAAAGAAGGCAACAAATACCAAACCAATAGGCTCTAGTTGAAGATATTCTTTTTGGATGATGACCTGCACAATAATATAAAAGTTATAAAAGTCTCTCATTCCCCCACTAAGCGTTTTCCTGCACTCTACTTACATGACCAGTCAATTCTTCAAAAGTAACATTTTCCTTTGTTCCCCAAGGCCACTTCAAGTGCAAAGCATCCTTGTTCAACTGCATAAGGAACACGATGAGCACAAAGATAGCGTTGATCATGAAGAAAAAGAAGACGGATCTATCTCTCAATTCGGCAAGTTGTTTGGCAATGCGGGCCTAAATTAGCAAAAATAATAAAGTTAGCTTATAAATATTATTCAAAAATGTTACATCGTTTACATACCTCCTTCTGCTTATCAGAATCAATGGGCTTAAGGTACTTGTCAATAAGGTCCTTCCAGAACGAGAGCTCATGTCCAGACAGATAATCTACTTCTCCCCGTTTCAATTCCCTGTCTTCAATCCAATATGGGTTGATTAGATCATCACGTTTTTCTCTCGAATCTAATAATTAAAATCATTATTAAATTAGCAAACTAGTATTAATTCATCACTTAATTCTACAAGTATTTCTGTATTCTCCAAACCTGATGAGGAAGTCTCATCTTCGTCTTCATCCTTGTGACTTTCATTCCTATCTTCTCTTTCCTGTTTTTCCTCCACAGATTCCATATTCTCCCTACTTCTTGGACTCATAGCAGAAGTTCCGACAGTAGAAATGCGTCGTCCGGAAGGTGGAATGTCCATAGCCCTTTAGTTAATTAGAATTAACATTAAATCCATTTAAAAAAGAAATGCTTCACTTTTCTCATCCTCGTTTATTCTTCAACTTACTTTTCCATCGAGTCCAACCTCTTGGTAACCTTATCAAGTGAATCCGCAATCCTCAACAGTTGCTCTCCTTCATTAACCGTCTTCGGATGAGTACAACACATCAGCTTAAACAATCCCGCAAAGCTTAACTCAAGAGACCCCTCCGTGTCATCAATATTCTTCCCAGGAATAATTTAAAAATGAATGAAAGTACGCATGAATTGAAATATGTATGAATTGGAGTAAGAAAATAAATTGGGATATGTAAATAAATTGAATATAAAATGAATTAAAGCATTTCTTCGCAAACTTACCAAACCATTGGACCACTCCCAATGGGATGAATACGACCACAAGCAGCGCCCAGATTTCTATTCTTCTTCATCAAATCCACAAGTAATTCGACAGCCGTTGGGTGAAAGTCAATATCCCCGTCGAGGGTGAGGAGGTAGGTATTTTCAGCGATTACTTCTTTCCTTGCGACAGGAATGCTAAGTTCCATAAGACGATGTCCGAGAAGATAGTACATATACATGACCTGACTCCAGCGTTTCCTATGACGGATTTTTGACTTGTCTTTAAGATGAGCAATCATTTTCGTTTTGCCAGGAAGGATCCATTCCAATCGACCACCGTATGGAGCAGGCACTTTCTTTGGGGGACGGATGCGAACAATGGTTTCGTGGACGTGACAGGCAGCTTCCTCAACGCAGTTGACAAGCAGCTTGACGAAAGGATTGACAATCATGGGAGAGTACAAACTTCCTTCGTCGCGGAGTTCAAAGGCATCGTCAAAGAAAATGTGAGCTAAAAATATCAAAGGTAAAATTAATTTCAATAAATAAGCAACAAAATAATGATTTTCGAATTCTTACTCTCAAATTCATAATAGCCTGGATCCACTACTTCGAAATATTTCAAAGCCACACGTCGAGCACACTGGTCCTCATCCATTCTGAAGATACTCTTCAACATTTCCATCATCTCTTCCTTAGTTTCGTGCCACATGGTCGCAGTCGCAAAGATCCTTGGAATAGTATCCGCCTTGTATTTAATTTCCTTTTCCTTGTGGGAAGAATCGATGGATCTGATTTCCTCATAGTCTGTTTCCGTAGGATCTTGTTCCACTTCATCAGCCCTTATGTCGTTGTCATCATCCCGCTTCCTATTCATAGCTAAGGACTGATCAACCAGCAGAGAGCTGTACATTGGAGTGACAAAGAGCCTTTCAGTGCTGGCTAAACGTTCGCATTTCGGAGTCCAAATATGTATGGCTATCCAAGCTTGCGAGACCATCCATAACAGCCACAACCAAGAGTGTTCTTTCGTCAAGAAACCATCGACAAAGTCAGCTTTTGGACAACTCCAGAACAGATATTGGGGCATGTTCGTCTCCCAAAAGCAGGCGTTTTCAGAGCGAAGTCCGCACAAAGCAATGAGAATGGAGAGGGTCACTGGAACAGCCAAGCTGACAGGGAAGGCATAACTGAATCCTTGAATGCAAATCTTACACGCAAATTTTCCGAAAATGTAGCAAATGTAGGCAGCCAGGATTTGAATAACGAGTGCATATTGCAACGCGTATTGATTCGACCTTTCTGGGATGATATCTACTAACAAGCCAGATCCTGGAATATCCGGAAGAACACCACTTTCTGGTGGTCTAATCTCCGTCACGTTAATCCTATGCTGGGCAAACGATTCCGAAGCTTTTGTAAAAAGATTTGATACATTTCCATGAACAATCCAGACGGAAAAGATCATAAATGTGAAGAAAACGATCATTTTCCAGAGGGAGATGAAGATATAAGTGAAGTAGCGCGTGACCACTAGGTTCTTCCTCATTTTTCCTAGAGCTCTAATTGGTCCGAATGGAGATGAGCTGTCAACATAATTCTCCCACCAGCCGCATGAAATAAGAATTCCCGAGAGCGGAAGAAGCCAAGGCCTAGGCATTGAAGATAAGAGTGGCCAAACTAATAATCCGCTGATTTGGAAAGTCACGGCTAACAAGTCGATGGAGCATTTGATTATCCACGTGCCTCTACTTTCCCTTTCGGGGTAACGTGAAAGCATTCCTGTGAAAACATGTCAAAATTTTTAATGATTTTCTCAGAGAAATTAAACAGATTCAAACGAGTTTTTTAAAACAAAAATTACCGAAAAGGCCAGGAATAAGACAAACACAATTAGTAAGCATCACAGCCTTTAAAACATTGACAGATGGGAGAACGGCGAACACAAACAATGCCAGACCAGCTGCATAGCATGTCTATTGGTGAAATGTGCAAAAATTGCATAAGCTTTTTCTTTTTCATTTTTCTTCATTTGCCATAAAAAATAATAAGCAAAGTCATCATTTCCATTACCTCGAAGAACAAAGGTATCACAAATTCAGCTGTTGAAGGCTTCCTCCAAGCCTTAAATACACATATACGAAGGGACCGAATGAAAGCTCCAATTTCTGGAATCAAGAAGGCTATAAGAATAGCCCAAGTCCAACCAATTCTCTCGACTTCCGAAATGGACGCTTCAAATTTCTTATCCCTGCCTGTAAGCATTTTCATGAAAAGAAGAAAAAATCAATATTGGAACCATTTCTTCCGGCACGTGGACAATAGAATGAAATTAGCATTACTAAATATCTCAATTATCTCATACCATATTTCTTATTACAAAATGGAACAGTTCGATCTGGCTCCAGCTGCGAAGTCATTAAAAGAAGACTACTTTTCGCTAAAACTGCACCTCCTAGCACCGCTGCAAACGTTACAAGGTAAGCTAGCACCTGTGGAGATTCAATTTAAACGTTTTATTCAATTATAACAAATAAAATTCAGTAGACAATCCTCTTTGTTGCAACAAGCTAATTAGCTAACCAGCCTCTATGTAATCATTATGAGTGCGTAGAACTTGACAAAGAATTCATGAACTTGTTGATTTACAAGTGCGCCTTCATCAACAAAGAAGTTTCAAAAGGGCTTTTCATTTCACAAACAAAAGGTCACGACTTATTTCTCTCAAGACCTCCCACCAGCACTAATTTTCCTGCAGCATGACAAGACGCATGAAAGTGGCTAATGAAGTCTTGAAGACTTTTCATCAAATTATTTTTTCTAATTTACGATCAACCATCAAATGTGAATCTGTCGAGAGTTGAATAAAAGTAAAGGTATTGATGGATAGGAAAAAATCCTAAATGAAATGGCTTCAACTGGACACTGACTTGAAAGAATCATTTCCTTTTCAGTCAACAAAACTATGCGTTTTTTTGCTGTCATGATGCATAGCAAGTAGAATTCTTTGTTTTGGTGATTGACAGATTTTCTCATCATGATCGGTAATGTCATAATTATATAGTAATTCAAATGTGAAAACACTTACTTTGAGAATTTTGATAATGAATAGGTAGCATGTTTGATCCTCTATCGATTCACTTTCCGTTTCTGGAGGAAGGTTTCGAAAAACATCCCAATTCCTAGTGTCTACACTTTTATGGCTGAAATGAAAGCAAAATGATTGTCAATCAATCAGTATATTTTCTCTTCTGAACAAAAATTAGCTCTACTTTTCGTTCAGATACAAAAGAAAAAATTAATTTGAAAATTTTCATTCTGTGCTGACTGACATAACAGCCTCATCATCACTCTCGATCTTACCTTCCGCTATAAATGTCATGATTAGTCAAAGGAGTTGATTCATCATCAGTATACTCCGGCTCCGAGCCGGCGTCAAGTCTCATGGATGGCATTTTGATTGAAGAATATTTCTTACTGCGATCCGTCTTTTCGGGGGTGATGGCACAACAGAACAAAAGTTCTGTTGCTGTCTCTCCGCTTCACTTGAACAAATATGAGCTATACTGCAGTCCTTCAAAAGACTACAGCATTGAAATGGAAAATTGTTTTTTTCTCCTGCCGTATCCTCCGGCAAGGAAAGAGGGACTAAAAAAGTGATGGACGATTGGCGATGATGACGGATGAACGGAAGAAATATAATGATGAGGACGTTCACCTCAGTTTCGCTCTTTCCGAAGAGTTTCAGTCTTATTAGGAATTGGATGATGACTTTTTGGGGGAGCTGTAAAATGGTTCAAAGAAAAATAATATTAATTTTGTTATTGAAAAAGTAGCTGGAGATGAGAATCAGTCGTGAAATTCATTTCGATGCAAATTTCATAGTTGGAAGAAGCTCTTCAAGAAATTCATAAATTCAACATGTTCGAATAATTTTAAAGTTCCAAACGCAGATAAGCATTCACACAACTTTTACTAATCATTACCACTTTTTGGGTGCACCTCCCAATTACTATTTATCCATTACATCTTCAGAATAACTAATTTCCTATTTATGATAAATGCATAATGCAATTGAGAATATTGATCAAAATCACATTTTTTCACAAAAATTCCACAACCTTTAATTGCCTGATTCCAATCTTCATAATAAGTAGTTAATAAACATTAATAAAAAAATTCCTCCTCATTTTACATAAATTTACTTTGTTCCTTATTGTACCATGATTATATCATTTACACTCTTTTCCCGTGCCGCTTCCTCAAATTCAAGTTTAAAGAGCCCTGCCCAACGAATCAACAATTTCATTCTATAATCAATCCCAAAACATTTCAGCCACAGTGATGATGAGCATTAATGAAAAATGGCAATGCAATCCCTACCTATTCTGTACCATAAGCCATTTTTCAATCGTTCCTGTTTCTATATTAGGCTTTTAAACGATCAATCAGTGCGTAAAATCGCAGAAAAAGGAAAACAAAGTATGCAATTCGTGCATGTAAACATTTTTTCCTCTGACCAATGTATAATGATGTTCAATTTTAAAAGAAAAGGATTATTTCAGCTTAATATTTGACCACTATAAAGTATCACATTCATCATTTCGGCCATATCTCATCTCATCAGTCGCCAGCGTTTTTTTACGTAAAGAACTCGTGCAAGCCGTTTTCGTTTTTTTAGCTTAAAGGCAACAAGGTGGGGACAGTCAGACAAATTTTTGTGTGCAGAAAATCTAAGGAATTAGAGACATACATGCGTTCACTGCATGCCATATAGGGCGTGTGCGGACATCATTTTCATCAACCATTTTAATGTCTATCTGATCGAAGAGCAACAAGTGATCAACCAAAAATGTACAATAGCC
>JAHZMU010000342.1:0-24559 GCA_027743725.1 Rambutsinella grinnellia | reverse complement strand
TGCAATATGTCATGTTTGATAGCTTAATTCTTTATGCCACACACATCAACTCCTTTTGATTAAGTTCTTTCTGTCAGCGAAATAAAAGCTGTAATTAAAATGGAAAAACTATATTTCTTCTCTTATATATCATCTCATTTCCCACCATAAATAATCCTTATTAATCCTCAGGGACAAGTGTCAGTAAAAACGCTTTTTTACGATATAAAACATTCATCATTTTACTCCCTTGTCGTCTGAAATTAAAAATTCCACTTCATCTTTCATTGTCGCCTACTCTTTTTTCTAAATACCAGCCAGTTCATTATTTACATGTGATGTTTTTTTGGAAGTGAAAGCTCAAAACACTTTGCCACAATCTCCTTCACATTTCCCATTTTCCCTCTTTTTCTCTTTCAAGTCATTATTATTCTGTGCCAGGAAGCTACTCATCCGTGTAAACTTTTTAATTCTATTTTTTTCCAACATCTCTCTCCCTAAAAAATAACCTGAAAAGAATTAAAGAGGAAATTAGAAAAATTCCTTGCTAACTATAAAAATGCTTAAGGTATAAACATGTTTACTTATTCGATATAGTGACATAACAAGTCTACCCTTTGAGCTCTGACTCACTTCATCTCACTTGAGTAGGCCGCAAGCATCTACATTAATTTAGTCACACCATCCATTTAGTAAAAAAGCTTATACGAAAATGATTTCTGGAGGTGGCACACCACCCATTAAATTCTCACTTGAAGTCAACTTTTTTCCTCTCCGAAAATATTTTAGGAAAAAATGAGCAACTGACAAACAACTTGGTTATAATAATATCACTTGAATATATTCCATAATTATATGGCTTGAGTGTCGCCTTCCTTGAAGTCATTTACATAAAGAGAACAATTTCCAACTACCTTTGTTGTACATGACTCGTTATTATTAATGCTTACAACTTTATCAGTTTATCATAAAGTATCCCTAAAAAGCACTGTCACAATGCCCCAGATTAGGTGTATCCAACCGTGTCTAATGATCTCTCTCTGACTGCCAAGTCAAATAGGTATATTCATACTAAATTGAGTAGAGCTCATTTCAGTTAAAAGTGCTCGGGGAAAGTGACATAATGTTGGCTTGAGGTGGAATACAAAAAATTAAACAGAAAATTCACGCTCTCTTGAGCAAATAGTATAAAACTAATGATATTTTAGTAAACTTTTTCTAGACATATTTTATCCTTAAATTGTCACTGGCATCAACTGAAAGAGCCAGTGAGCCGTAATTTGTAGGGTTTTTTGGAGTGGGTAGAGTGCCAAGAAGGTTCCCCTGAGGGAAGTTAAAAACTGGTAAACATTTTAGAAATTGGAAGGGTTCAATTACAAATGAAATCAGGCCAGATTAAAACATCTAATTTCTATAAAATTGAATAAGATTGGAAAGGGTACAAATGGTGACAAGAAACACCCCCGCAATAATCTCATAATGGATAATTTGATCTCTTTATAGGATCAACTGCAACAGTTTCTGGTCCACACTTGCACATAAAAAGAAGGGATTTATTACATTTTATTACATTATTAATTCTTTTATATGAAAGCACGCTCACATTTCAACCATTATGAATTGTATCGTGATCATGCAACTATTTCTCATCTTATTACCCGAAATTCTTTCACGTTCTCCCATTTCATTCAGAATATTAAATCCCGGTGTGGGTGGCGAAAGGGGAATCTTAATCGGGTAATATGAACCCAACGCATTTGCTTCTTTTCTCATATTATTACCCGAAATTCTTTCACGTTCTCCCATTTCATTCAGAATATTAAATCCCGGTGTGGGTGGCGAAAGGGGAATCTTAATCGGGTAATATGAACCCAACACATTTGCTTCATTTTTGAAACAGATGAAATGGGTAAAGAAAAAAGTATGAAACAGAAGAAATGACTGGAGCATTTTGAGACATCCCATCCTGAACCAAGCCAAGCCTCAGCCTCCAACTTTCTACTATGCTATGTGTCAAATTGAAACTTTTTACCAACAATAAAAGAAGGCGGAGCCGCCCCAGCGATAAATTTTGAGTAAATGTGAAAACTGTCAAAACGGTTCAGTGTGTCTGACCATTTCAATAGATAAAATACTTTTTGCTAGACTTACGCTCTTAAATGAACTGAATAGGATAATATTATTTAATTGTTCCAGATGCGATACAAAGTTTATACTTTTGGCGATTAAAAGTTGAATATTAATTATGGCGAATTTATGGAGCGGAGGAATAACTTTTACTATTCAACACTTACAATAATCATCAGCCTTTCTAATAAGCCATGCCACTGACTACAAAAGACAAATGCTGCAAATAATTGCAAACAAATTTTCCTCATAAATCAACTCCAAACAATGATATTTTAGCGTAAACTTTGCTAAACTTATTTAGAAGTTTATTATTCGCTTTCATCTTAATTAATTCTCGTGAGTTATTACTTCTATTAATAAAAATAGGTTATTTTAAATGAAATATGGCTGTCCATTCAAAACTCTCCATATGGAAGTCTCTGGACAAAACAAAAACAATCATATCACTTCTCCAGCTTCTTTGTATCATCCTATTTAATTTTACCGAAAAGGGTTTTTGGAAACAGGAAGAACCTCCACATATTATTCTCTAGTCGGCTCTTTCTCAAACCCTTTTTCTTGAAAAGTCTTGACTAGCATATTACTAAACTACGTGAAAGGATTGTGAAAAGGTTTCTTTCAAATGAAATTGTTCTGTATTCTCCTCTCTTCTAACAAAGCCAAGAGAGAGAGTTCATTTGATAACTGAAAATTGTTCCAAGTTCCGCTTTCAATAAAAAGAGAGAAATAATCATCTTGTTTATGACGAGGACAAAGAGCATAAGAGCTGTAGACAAGACATTAGTTTTTTCTAAGAGGGATGATGATGATGATTCCAAAATTTGAAATGTTATATGAGGGCTTCTTCTCTACCCGTTTATACATCGCATTTTATCACATTTAAATTTACTCTCGTAAAAGAATGCCATTTGCACGAAGCACACTTCACCATTCAATATTGAATGAAACTGTAGAGAGGAAAGTGTACTTTCTCAAAATCAAATAAACCCCGACATTATAAAAGTATGAAGCATGTACAGCCATTGTTACTTTATAGGACATTCCACGGAGAAAATATGCAATAAAACTGGGAGATAATCTTATTGGTAATTCACAAGGAGAAACTAGTGGCTCTCTTGTATCTTAAGATATTAAAGAGTCGGTATTTTATTCTCTGCTTATCAACATTTCTTTAAGACTTTGACACAAAAGACAACTGATAAACTGTAGAACTCTACCAGCAACTTTAGCAGAGAGAAAATTGAGAGATGTGAAGGAGATTAGGAGTGCATGAATTGAATATAGTATTCATTCCTTTTGTGAGACTTTCAGAGTTGGAAAGAAACAAGAGTTGTTTGCAACTCGATGGGAAACACGAGCATGATATTGTTATCAAGGGAAGGAAGAAATTCGAGGTATTTCTTTATTAACTTTTTGGTAGTCTCTTTGTCACTTTTTTGTTGCTTGTGATATGGTAGTTTGGTTGGTGGGGAGTGGGGGGAGGGAGGAAAGTCAAAGAGATTATAACACGTTTGGCGAATTTGTCACAGAATGACAGAAATGATATGGGATGATACAGAAAATAGATAGTTAAACGATGATAGAATTTTTAGGAATGATATTGTGATTAAAATTGAAGTTAGATGTATCTTGTGCATAGTCTGGTTCTCATGAAATTCTTATGAAAGCTTTTCTCTCAAAACCATAACCATATTTATATATTTTATTTAATCCATTTAAAACGATTTTTCTTCTGTGGGCACATCATTACCAGAATCTCCACAACCATTTCAACTACTGAATATTTTGATATTGAAGTGAAGTGGATACTTCTAAAATTGTATAAATAGTGAAATGGAGAATGGATAATGAAATTAGTGTTGCTATACAAGAGCCCCCATTATATCTCTGGTAATGATGTGAATACCTATTCAAGGTGAAGTATCGAGGTTAAATGGGATTTGGAGAATTACAAAAATGTTTCCTCTTGAAAAGCTAATGCTTTCATACCTCTTCTTTCATAAAATATTTACATTTACATTCATCCCTTAATCCTAATTGCTGTAATTTAAAGCTTTTTACAAGTTGGGAGCTTAGCAGGGTAATATGATACTTGTTACAAAGTTAGAATGAAATTTTGTAAGAAAAAAAGAAAATTTAAGTCGCAATTTCCGTCCTTTCCCCACCCCGTCCTACTTTTAACTTTCTATTGTTCCATAATTAAATCGTTCTCTTTTGAGAAAAAACTGAATAAATTTCCAAAGAATACAAAACTTATAATTTGCAAGATCATACTTGTAGAAAATTGAATTTTAACAGTTCCTTTTTTGTCCTGGATAGAAATGTCTGTCATCTTTCAAAAGCAGAGATGGAAAATGTCTTCCTCCCACTACCCTCCTAAGCAATTTTCTCTCTGAGGAAAAATCAACAAAAGAAAAACTGTTCCTAACAAGAAGCAAGAAAAAGAACCAAGTCATTCCCAAAAGGTTAAAGTGTATTTAATCTTGAAAAAGTTAAAAAGGAAGCTACTATTCTATAACTGTTATAAACCTACCATTCCACCACACCATTCCACACTTTTTAAACATGCCACTTGAGAAGCCACAAGGAAACTAAGAGAGAGCAAGGACAACAAAAAAACCTGAGGGTTTGTCGATTGGTCTTGACGCGTTCCAATTCAACATTGCCCTTTTTCAATGAGAAAAATAAACTTTCCAGAATAAAATACATAGACTCAAGATTTAATAAGTTTTCAAGGGAGGAGTATCGTTATCCTCATCGTTAACATTTTCTCATTTCTAACTCAAGTACTCTGATGATGAAATATTCTTTCCCGTATAAGTCATTTCGTTTTACTTGCGTGTGGTAATATTCTTTAAGTGTTTTCCAGTCAACTACTTCCCTTCTCTTCTCCATTACATAGTCTTGTTAAAAGTCAAGTAGGCCACACACATCAGCCTTTCCTACAATAACTTTCGAAAATGATATGTCATTTATTTACATACCTACCTTTCCAATTACCAATCAGTTTATATATTTTCTCTATTTTTCCCAAATAATTTAATATATTTTTACACAATTATCTTTCCAAATCGGCACGTCTGCAGTTGTCATTCAAAGGCACCTTAGCCCGCTTCAAGAAGAAAGCTTCGTTTCATCTGAAGGAAATGGAATATTCGAGTTCGTAAAAAAACTTCGCTTCTCATAATTTTTTTGATGAGTTACTAGACGCTTTCGCTAGTTGAATAGATAACAATAATAAGAGATGTGGAAGTGCCATAGGCAAACTAACTTGTGGCTTCAATAGCAGTGTTTTTATTTTTTCAATTATTTCCCAGATAAAAAGACGAGACAGGCGAGAGCGAGAAAAAATCTTGAAACTTTTACCTCCGAATCGAGTGAAAGGTTAGAGAAAATGGAATTAGTCAACAAGTTATAGACGGGAAACGCGAAGCGGAAAGAAGATAATAGAGTAAAAAACAGCTCTGAGATGAGATATATATTTCGTAACTTGCTCGGCTTCTTTTGTGTCATTTAATTGATGTCTGAGGAGATCACTGATTTCCAAGAAATTCAGAAGGAAAGCGAATAACTCGGGAAATTAGCACTTAACTTTCCCCGTCTTTGGAATAAAGAACCGTCTTATATTTGATATCGAGACATATCAGTCTAAATGTATTAAATTGTTTCGCCATTTTTATATAACCGAATTGATATGCAGAGAAATAGCAATACTCTCTGCTCACTCCAAACCCCAGCCATTTCTCAAAGGTAAAACGAAATCGTTTTTGTATTTAAACTTTACGATCTTTATAACCTTTTTTATTTTAATGATGCCATTCTAGAAAGAGTAGAAAAACGATAAAATACATTTTGATCCAGTAAAATAAAAGTTAATGATATTGCAAAGTAGTTTCTTTCGCTAAATATTCCACCTTTTCCCATTTTTTCACTTTTTATGTTTAAAACAAAAACGCGAAGCGAAGACACAAGTGGATCTAAGAAATATATAAAAAGAGGTAAAGAACGTTAAAAACAGTTGAACTGGGCAATAGGAGATTTTGGAGGAAAATAACATTAAAAAGTTGTGTTTTATAGCGAATCAATGCAATTGACGTGAATTGAACATTCATCTTGTACAGATAAGGATCCTTGACGAATTGAATTAATTAATTGCTACAAAAAATGGAAGGGTGAAGAGAGCAATATGATACATGATGTTTCAGAGATGAAACTAATACGGTGAATAATGTCAAGTGCTTTTTTATTCAGGAATGAAAAGGGTATTGAATGGAGAAAAATATGAGGTTTAATTACATTCTGTGGTTTCCCCAATATGAACGTGCCAGTGAAAGAAATTGCGAGTGAAAAGGGTGAGCAGATAATGATGAGAAAGTGTATCAAATTGATAATAAAAAGTTATGCTTACTCGGACTAGGTGAGTCACGATGAATCTGATCTGAAGAGTTGGGGTTGAAATGTGATGCGGTTAAAGGGGATGATGACGGTGATGAAGCGGAATCTGGGCCAAGAGCTCTCCCTCCATTATTCCCCGCTAATGCTTGGAGTGCTTGGAGTCCATTTGGCACACCATAAAGTGGTGGCGCTCCTCCAGTGCCTGTGGGTTCTTGGGGTGATGTGGAATTTGGGGAGAGTGGTGGAACACTAGTTATATTTGATGGTGGTGAATTTGTCGCGTTATACAAGAGGCCAAGTTCCCTAGCCTCGTTTTCTTCCTGGGCTTGTTGTCTCCGGAGGGCAACCTGGAATAGGAGAGAAATTTTTAAAGTAGCATTTTATCTTGAATTGCTTTTCCATCTGTCAAGCACAGAAATAGGGAGAATAGCATTTCTCTTTTACATTTAGTTTAATGTGTCTTGATTACCACTTTCTTCAACACTATTCTCTAGGCTCATTCCTAGTACAACTCATTACTCAAAAGCTGCCTCCATTTTAAAATATTTTCTCTAATTATTTTCTTTTTATATTTAATTCACCAAACACAAAGTTACTTCGCAAAGTCTAATACTTGGAGACCCAATTTTCTCACCCGAGTTGATACCTCTGTAACCAGCTCAATGACGGGATCTTCGCCCCGATCCCTGCTTTTTGTCAACCTTTCCACCGAAACTCAGAGATCAGCTATGCTCAACCGCTTGCACAAGTATCAAGCTTACAAATCAAGTACAACTGTTCCCCAAAAAAATACATCCCACTGGGAGCAAGAGAGAGTAAAGCGGGGAAAGTATACATGAAAATCAGTAGCGGATCTTTACCAGGGAGAGAACGCAACCACCAGCTCTATACAAAGCTTCTCCGACTCAAATCATCACTTTGACCCTATCCATGAAAGAAACTTTATGTTGGAGCTTTAATAAAAATCCTTTTTGTTAAAAAAAAGCTGAACAGATGAAAAGGAGGATGTTCCCCTTCTCTAGCTAGTCCCTTATTACTGTCATAAACCATGTTTGAAGGACTCCTGCCTTCCCTTTTCTTTCCTCGCAACATTGTTCGCGTATGAGGTACAGTAATCATTATAGAGAATTGTGAACTGTAGCCTTTCTCTCTGTTTATCATGATCGTGTAGCGAAAGTGAACACGGTTGGATCTCTCGCTGGTTGGAGGCGGATTGCTTAGAAGCTTTGGGGAGGATCTTGGGCTCATTCGTGCTTTTGTAGAAGTGAAATTGTTACATTGGGAGAAGAAGAAACAGAAAAGACAGATTTTGTTGGAAAGAAAGTTTAAAAATGGGTTTAGTTGGAGATCTGAAAGTTTAAAAATGATTTCTTTAAAAATTTACATGTTAATTTTGATTTGGACGTCGCTTCGTTTACGTTTTGGTGATAGATTCTTTATAAATAGGTAGGTTGGTTTAGTGTCTCTTCATCGGTCACCGGTTAAAAAATATCTACTAGTAGTTTTTATAGACATTCATTGTTGCCTATTTTATTTTCAAAAGTACATGTTTTTATGCTCGGAGACGACATCTCATCTATTGAGAGATGAATACTAGAGTCGTTATAAAATCAATGTTTTCATTTTATTTTCCCCACTCCTTTTCTCATACAATACTCTCCAATAATCAATTGTAAAATGTAGGGCATATGCCCAAACAATAGATAACAAATGGGCATGATGCTTACACGTTGTGCATAGTTTTCCCGGATAAATTAAAACATAATAGAAATTTTTTCTCCCTCTTGTCTCTCAGAGTTGATCGTTCCTCATTTTTCTTGGTTTCCTAACAGACCACAATAGAGCAGCAGACGCAATCCACTTGAGCTCATTAAAAACTCAAAGCTTTAGGACTGAATTAAACACTATTTTCCGCATTATTAAATGCCGTGATGAAATTGTGAATCAAGTACTTCTGCTACAATATGCTTTTCCTCCTGATCAACCATAATGGCTGTCAATCTAGAAAAAAAACTGAGAGTAACTATTATATTCTAAACTCTTTTTTGTCCCTGTCTATGCAATATTACGACCATTTCATAGTAAATTGCGTTTGAATTGAACGAAATTTTGTGTTCAACCACAGGATATAAAAAGGAGGGAATTGGAGGGATGTGCTTATTATTTCTATTGTTTAAGCTCATGTCAGATTATTGTTGGTTTGTACTGGACAAAACAATCTGGTTGATGTCGACATCTCATGTCTCCTACTAACCCTTTTACTTTTTTAATGATCATATTTCAAAAAATTATTTGATAAAACACGTATTTATCTTAGTTTTTTCGTATCACTTTCTGGATAGAATGAAGCAGTTTTTTTAGACTAGAGACGGTCTCCTCCCAGGGTTCCTCCAAAAAAGGATTCAATAACCGCATATTATCATGGAAAATCTAGAGTTTCATAGTTTCCGTGTAACTGTAGATATGTTTATGGTTTTGTGTGGGATGAAAGGGTTTGAGTTTAAAAGGCAGAAAGCATAATAATCAAATTGTTGAATAGTTGAAAAGGAAGAGACCAATTTAGACAACCCTGGACGTTATCTTGATCAAAGTCTGAGAAAAGATGAGAAAAGATGTGAAGAGATGAGCTCAAGTAGGAAGTAAGTTGGGATACTGTCCTAAAATAAGTATCTTCAAGACTTGAGTCGAGGAAGGCTGAATAATTGAAAATAAATTAAACGTAAACATATCAATGAATATTTACATAATCATATCTAATCAAACTCGATCATGAGATGAAAAGAAACTCTTTTTATTCAGCTGTCATCTTAATCATTTTCCAAGAGAGGCATTTTCATAAGCCTTGCTTTTTTATATGTGGTCGAATCTGGTGGTTTATACGTGGGAGATCCATTTCTAATTCTCTGATTTCATCCGATAAGTAAGTCATTCATAGCTTTACTGTTTTACTCTTATCATCTCATCGATATGACCAAACCACTTGATTTTTTGTTTCTCTTTCCACACTCTAAATAAATGGATAAAGCCTGATTTGAATATGTGTATTCATAGTTCATAAAACCGTAATTAAGTGAACTTTTCTGTTGAATGCTAAACTGATTTTAAAGTGTACCTATTCATCTATTCAAAGCTCCAGCATGTCTTAAACCAGCATAGGAATTACAATAGAAAGCACACGTAAAAGGGGCTGCCCTTATTTCTTTTTATCCTAAGTTGTTCTCTCTAAAGTGGGCTATGAAGGTATGAAAGGAAAAACTGTTCCCTTTTTGTAGAGATTTTAGAAGCGAAATATCCCCTTTTATTCTCTGTTTGTATATCGTGTACAATTTAAATAGCAGTGCACAATCAAAGAACTCTGAATGGAAACAAATTGACGTATTCATCTGGAAAATAAAGAAGTGTACGTATAAAACTACTTATCTCTCCACTTAAAAAGGTGTATACAACATTCAAAAGTTGAGGACAGTTATTATAAGTTGGAGGAAAGAAAAGTTGGCAATATGAAATTAAAGAGGAGGAAATTGAAGAGGAAATTATGGAATTCTGACTTTACCCCATGTATCATTAAAATATTCTACAAAAGAGGAGTTCAATGGTAAAGATAGGGTGATTAAGTAAGTAATCATAAACATGGTTTCTTAATACCTTTGCGACTTTTTAAACATAAAATTAACAAACTAAATGCTAGAAAAAATCTATGAATAATTGATCTGCTTTATTTTATACGCATTTATCTAGAATTTAGAAATAACTGGCGTCCAATTATCATTTGATTAAGATCCTCCAAAAAATGATGAAAAGTTGTACCAAGGTTTGTAGATCTGGTGCTTCGTGGATGTCTTAATGAAGCGTATAATTCAAGATTTCCAAAATTCTTAAAGAATCTTTCTCAAATCTATAAAATCCTTTATCCAATAATCGTTTGAAATACCGACCGCAAAACATTGAATTTTTACACGCATTTGAATCCAAAGTAATTTATCTTATCTATTTTTACAACGAATTTAACAAATAAGAATTATTCAATACTGAACAGAAATAATTCAGGTAACTTAAGTGCGTGTGAAATTTTTGGCTTAAAATATCATATTTCTTTACAAAAATTAACAAAGGGATGGGTATATTTTGTAAAATATTTCCTTTCGCTATTCATCAATTTTTTTGTAAGAACGGTTCTCTTTTCACGAGTTTTTCTGCTAAAATAAGCACAAATCAAACTAAACCCGTATGGGTGTGATCCGACAAGCTATAGAAAGTAAAAGAAATCTGAAGGGGGTTCCAACAAATTGCATAACTGGATTTGATGACTTCATAAGACGGTTACTGGAAGATGATAGGGTGCTAACAAAATGTTTCATATTATTTACAGCCAATTTGCTACTTTTGTTTACATTTCCCTTCTATTCTATCCCTGAACTTGTTAACAGTTTTAAAATAACATTGACAGGTGCTATTAAATACCTGTTCAAATCGTGGGAACTCCAAAAAGAATTGTGAATCCTTTTATAAATCTTCCGGTATTCGATTACCCAAATGAATTAAACAAGACCGTTATTTAACATTTAAAAAATCATTTTGATTCCAGATCAAAATATCAACTTTTCTTTTTATTCTTCTCGTAATTGTGTCCAAATTAATGCGAATTATTTACTCCGCAGTGATTTAAAAATTTACAAAACTCCACTCATTCGCCTTTCGAGCGATATAATAATAATTAACAGGAGCTAAAAAAATCTTATCTAAAATAAAATATCCTACACAAATATAAAAGTACTCATTAAAATAACAAAAATGGTAAAAACAAAACAATAATTAATTATAATTATAAAAAATATGAACAAAATATATAAAAATTCAGTTCTGTCATCAATCTTTCCTAATTATAATTTTCAGTGTGATTTCCGAATTAAATTTTTTAATTCTTTTCAAGAAAACTATAAAATAATATCTTACTTTCCTCTGCTATATCTCACCATCATAATTTGTACACTTTCCAGAAAAAATCGTTTTTTCTACTACAATTTACTTTATAAAAATCCTCTACGTCTTTTCAAATGAAAAACAAAAGAATGATTTTGATTTTGTACGAGAAAATTACATATTTTTTCACGTCTTTTCACATCTTTTTCCTTTTTTATCGTATCGTCAGTCGTGTTTTCTTCTTTTTATAAAAAACAAAAGGAGAGCTGAGGAGCAACTACTTTTTCTACGCGATTTTTTTCTTCTCTTTCTAAAGAAATTCTTTTGACGAGGAAACAGGAGTAGTGGAAATGGTTAGGTTTTTGGGCTGAAGGAAATAATAAGAGGTGATGCTAGGTCTAGGCGTGTAAAGAAGTTGAAGAGGAATGCTTTTCTGCTGGAAGAAACGATTGATTTTGTCAATATTGTCTTGAATGATGAGATCAAGTCGCAGAATTGAACTGTTTAGATGGTTATTATCATTACGATTATTGTTATTACGTTGATGGGCTTTGTCCTGACTGAGAGGGATAGTTCCACTCGTCATCCTACTACTAAATTCCGGATTCTGCTGGTGATGATGAGAAGGAGTAGAGGACGTCGTTTGAGATAATGATTTCGGTGATGAAGATGATGTTGGTAATAATAAAAATTTGTCTTTTTCTTCTCTTCTGATGTGTTCTGGGTGGGCTCCAACAAATCCCGTTAGTGTTGGCATTTGAGACTTTTTGGAATCCAATATAAATAACCTTTGCTCATCTTGATGACTCTGGTGATGATTATATGATGGGAGTTCTCCTTTTTCGGTTATGTTCTGTAGCGATAATGTGGTAAGAGTTGAAGTGATAGTGAAAGGAAACGAGTTCCCTAATGGGACTATGCTTTTAGATGTCTTTGAGGAAGTTGCTAGATGACTCCGATGAAATGGGCCCTCCATGTCTCCTTTTAGGAGGCAATCTAACCTTAACTTATCCACGGGTTGGTTCAAATACTCAAGAATGCGGACTAACTCCCGACCAGGATTCTTTTGTACGTCTTCATAAAGCACGATCAAATAGTCTTGAGAGTTCTCAACCCATGACATAATTAAGGAGGTCCAAAGTGGAATTTTTCGGGTGACGAAATTTGCCCATTCTGAAAAAAACAAAGGGGATATGTCTGATAAAATATTGGCGAAAAAATATAGTGATAAAACCATTAAGACTTTGAGAAAGCATTTGATTGACAGTTTCGCTCGATATAAATCTAGTATATGACAAGACAACAAGTTGCTCTCTCTCCCAAGCTAGACCAAATCTAAACACAAGACACGGAACAATCCATGTTAGACTGGTCAGATGAAACGTGAGCTCAATTCGAGATGAAACTTAAAATTACATTCCGGTTGGGGATGACATAAAAATGATTTCTTATACTGACCTCTTTTTCCAAACATTTCTGGAAAAAGTCTGACCCTTTCATAATAAATTGAAATCGAGAAACTAGTCAATCAAAACGCGAATCCTTAAAACTTTTCATTTGTAACTTCTATAAATATGAGCTTACTTATATCATGAAATTCGCTTTTGCTCACAACTCCCCTATGCTTGTCCTCACTCTGATTATTAAGAAAGTTCCAGTACGCCACAAGAGCATCGTATGGATTACGTATGAGGAGAACTCCCCTATAGCTGAACATCAATTCGGAAAGCTTCAAATAAGCTTTCCGTTTCCCAACAGTGTCGTGATGTGTTTTCTGAAGGATTGTAGTGCCATCATTGGGCTGTCGAAGCTCACCCAGAAGACCCGATTTGAATAGTTTCTGATCATTATAAACGCTCCCGGTGAAATAGCCGGTTGCACGCTCAATCAAATAGCGAAGCCACGAGTTGCCGGATCCAGGAAAACTTACTAATGCTCTGGAGAAGAAAGAAAATTTGAATTTATTGAACTGAGGAGAGTTATGAAACATTATCTGTTATCAATTTAATCCATTCTAAACTAAAATATTTTTAAGCTGACGCTCTAAACTTACCGTGGCTTGAATGTATCTTTTTTCGCAAATAAAACTCTGAAAGATTTGCATTGCCCATCTTTACTCTTAGGAAAGGAGTAAACCCCCGGTAGAGCGGAAGTACCCCAAATCCCCTTCTCAATCCTCCCCTCTAGGTCTTGATGACCAACCCAAACTTTGGTGGGATTACTTCTCCAGGTTCCATTTTGCTTCCTTTTCTCCCTCGTCTTCTTCTTTAGACTGTGCAAAGTTTTCCTGTGAAAAGGCGCTTGTAGCCCACTAACAACTGTAGAATTCTCCGCTAAACTCACACCCTTATTATTAAACTTTACTTGCCCCTTTCCCTTTCCGACCTGATTTCCCTTTTCACTGTGACTACCCCGAGTAGATAAAAACTCTAATATTCCACTAGTCCTCCTATGAGCTTGAGGTTTGTCGCTTTTATCATGCGAAATTATCAAAGCGAATAAAAACAAGTAACAAAGACTTGCCGTACCTCCGAGATAAATTAATGGGATGAAGAATCTCTTATGTTGAAATGCACAACCACTTGCACTACCTGTCGAGCCAATTATTGGAGCTGGAATGGGCAACATTTTACACTGCTCAGTCTTTAAATACAGTTCGCCGCTAGTTTACAGTATTAAGATTTTTCTCGAGCTGTCAAAAAAAAAGCATAAGATACATGTTAGATAACCTGTGCAAACATTTTTGCAGTATCATCAGCATTCTGTGCATTGCATAGCGAGTAAAAAGTTGCAACGTTCTTTGTTAAAGAGCTCTATACACATGGCATAGTTGATAGTGAGATTTCAAGCGAGTATCGTGTGTGCCTTCTCATTCTATAAAAATTTACTTTCCTTGTCCTTTACCAGACTGCAGTGGGATGTGAGGGTTAAATCTCACTTGTTCCACCTGTAAAACCATTCGATATGCTAAAAGCTATGCTAATCAAGTTGCATTTCATGAAACTCTTTAAGTTGCATGCGCACTTGCAAAAGTAGAGAACTTCATGGTTTAAAAAGCTATTAAAGTGTCATACAAAAGGGGTGGATTTTATGAGTAATTTTGCGAAAATCACTAAAGGAGATATGCATTCGCATAATTTAAATTAAAAGAGAAAAGGTATTGATTTTCAAAATGTGATATGGATGGGTGAATAAAATGGGAAAAAATCATGCTAAGACGACGAATAGTCAGGTTCTATTCTGGAGCAAGGTAAAATAATTTCCAGATGGATCGTTTGTAATACTACCGTTAGTAGTATCATTTCTAGTCAAAGAGAAAATTAGGCTTAATTTTATACCTACTTTTGAAGGTGAAACTCTCCTGACTTATTTTTATTATGGAAAGTTTCTTTTCTTCTCTCTCCCCTGCTATTTATCACAGATTAATATCATCTTCTCTTTGCGCTTCTCTCTTACAAAAGGAGTGTAATTGTATCATCATTAAAAGTCCATTTCAAGAGAGTGGTGGTCGCTAACACAAAAAGGTTTCACATAGATAGTTGCTCTCTCTCATCAAAATTGTCAAACTCGAAGCGAAATTCGTTACATTTATTTACCTAATTTTTTGGATATGAACTGATATAGAATACCATCATCATCGCACTTTCTTCTCTACATTTTCCTTAACTATAAAGGGAGATGAAATGCTTTCGAGTCAGAAAGAGAGACGATTTTCTACTTTTGCCATTTTCCACTTGATCAGCTCTTGCTGAAGGTGAGGATGAAAATATCACCTCCTTTTTAAGAGCTCTTCACAATCAGAAAAAAACTGTATCACAATAGCACACAAAAAAACAGGAATGGTTCGAAAGTTTTTTTATACAACTTTCGCAAAATCATCAACAATACATAATACACTTGTCTTATATATGTAACTTGATAAGGGGTCAAGAAGATCACTTTCTTTCAGTATATATGTCAATTTCAAGTTGAAATTTATTTATCTTCCACAAGTTCAATACTGCACAACTGCTCCTAATTACTTTAGAGTTAAAAGTTTCGAAAAGTGCTCGAGAAATTTTTCTCTCTCAAGTTGATTCTCAGCACTATTTTTTTTGTTCCTGAGCAGAACAAATTTGGCGAGAGCAATGCCAATTGTTTAGTGGTTTTTGCTTGGCAAGTCACCAATTTTAAAAGGGTTGATCTTACTGAGGATGACTTGTGATGAACAGGAAGCCTAAAAATGTAGGAAAGGCTTCCGTCTCTCAAACCCAAATGATTAGACTTGAGACGTGAGCCTAAAGACCAGATTTAGAAAACAATGACATTATTACACATGTTACAAAATTACAAATAATCTAATGATTTCCGCAATTGAGTAAAAACAGTTTTAAGACTGAACTAGTCAGATAAAGAGAGAGAGATTTTATGCAAAGGGATGAGGGATTCTCTCATGACATGTCTTTCATCCTCACCTGTCATTGAAACTTACGATTCGTAAAAAGTAGAACTTTTGACAGACTTCTTTCAATGCTTTTTGGTACATTGTTACCGATGCTAACTCCACCGAGACAGATCCC
The DNA here is from genome assembly GCA_027743725.1 of Rambutsinella grinnellia. Taxonomy (NCBI): domain Eukaryota; kingdom Metazoa; phylum Arthropoda; class Collembola; order Entomobryomorpha; family Entomobryidae; genus Rambutsinella; species Rambutsinella grinnellia. The sequence goes on along the minus strand of JAHZMU010000342.1, from coordinate 8,576 downwards.
ATATATGCTTCCTGATAATTGTGGTAATTTTTTAAGGGAAATGTAGTGCATAGAGTGGGAGGTTTTTAAAGATGGTGGCTTACCAAGATGAGTTTTACTGTGTCATTTAAAATGTAGTTAGGTATCGCGTGCTAAATGCTACATCCTTTTAAATAAAGCCATTAATAAAGAGTCGTTCCCGTTTATTTGATAAAAATACGTTGTACTTGTTGTAAATTAAGGTATGCTTATCTTTTAAGTGGGTATTTTGATAAAGTCCAAGTGGCTTGATGCTTACTAGGGTATTACAAATTGTATAGCGTGATAAGGAATCTTAAATGTAAAGTGTACGAGAAGCTTCAAGACTGGCGGAGTTAGCCTAATTTTTCTGCCATTTCTTTTCGTGATAAGTAGAGTAATTCAACATTGACAAATCCCATTCATACTCATCAGATCAGGGACACGCAATGAGCTTACTACGCACATTTTGACAGTATTTGAATGGCAGAACTGGATTTTTATGTAATGCTATTACGCTAATATTTCGTGACTCACTTTTGCGGAAGCAGAGCCAATGCCTCATGGGTCAATTCACTTGTTTGTTTTTCAAATTGGGGTTGTACTCACTACTCACAACTCACCTTGAGGGATGATTCAAACGGGTACAGCTATTTTCTAGAATGTGCGGTTGACTTATGATGAGCAATAAAGTAAATACTGTGGTTTTGTACCGATAAGACATATTGGGACCGCAAGTTTTAAAACGGGATAATGGGAAATATTGGATAAGGTCAAGAGAAAATTTTGTAGTTGAAATGGGGAATAGAAATGGATGGGTTTAATGTCGACAAAGTCTGAAAATTGTAAAATTTGGGTTCATCACTAGATAGGTAAATTAGCAAGAGCCTAGACGATACGGAATTTTAATTTTGAGATACGGAATAGCACGATTTGTTAATTAGCAAGCGGAAAGTAAAACTGGATATTTCATCCCACTTCCAGTAAATTACGCTTCGGCAAAGACTATTTAAAGGGTACGTGTAGATGATCATGATTAATGCGTATTAATTTTTTTTGGCAAGACATATGAGATGGCTATAAAAATTGAAATTTCAGAGCACAGTTTAATTACTTGTTTTGTTTAATCGGTGTGATCTACACAAAAAGTCTGGAACTGGCTGGATCCAGTTTTCCTTTCAGCAAGCGTAAGACTGGAAGTACATGAGATGTTCATAAAACCTTAAAAATTACATTGTACAGTTGCAAAGAGTGATAAGTCTCAGCAATTATTTCTCGTCTACGGGATCTATGCATGACTGGATATGTAATAAATCATTTTAATCTCAACAAAATTACTCCATACATTCAACTAAAGCTAATTAAAAGTGATTTTAAAGCTATATTCAGCCAACTTGGCGCCAGCCCCGAACTGGTATGTAATTAAAAGTTTAAAACCTGCCCTAATTAACAAATTTCTAAACGTCATCCTCTCTATTTTTATAACTGGGAAGGAGACCAGTTTTTTCATAGACTAATAAAAATCGTGCCAAAAAGACAACGGAAAATATTAACTAGTTAAGTAACTTTCTACCTCTGCTCATCACCACCCCAGATGGATCACGATAACCTTTAAAATTATGCGAGGAATGTATGAAGAAAAATGTAGAGAAGTATGTGAAAAATTTCACTTGTTTCAAATATATTTAAAAATTTATGCCAAGTTTGTTTTTCTCTCCTCTCCGTACTCTGTGCTAAATCCAAAAGTTGCAAGTAAAAGAATTTATATTTATTACGTAATAAATCCCAAGAACAGACTTGTTTTCATACTTGCTAACTCATTTTACGTGAGATGAGCTTCAACTGTTATCTTCGTGCTTACATTTTCAATTAAATACCATCACCCTCTCCCCAAGTGCACCAAGTTCCAATTTTACAGTTACCGAAAAATTCATTTCCGCATGAAACAAGTAGGGTATGAAAGTAGCAAAGTCTAAGAAAACAGGAATTTATTTCATCATCTCTCTCCTATCCCAATTCTAAGAGATTCTCTGAGTCATCTTCAAAGGGTTTTTCGTTACATTCGTCATACGAAAACACACGCGTCAATGAACGAATGAGGGTGGGAAGTGACAACAAAGGACACCGTAAGGTTCAAGTTCATTGAAAACAAGATTATCCTAATTTTTCTCAATTTTAAATACAAATAACGAAACGTCTTCAACGTTTTCACTTGCATAACCTGTTTATTAATTTTACTAGGAATTTTTTAGGAGTAAAGTCCACCCAAACATTGCTTCATTTTGTGTTCACGTGTTGGCAATAAAAGATTTTATTCTTGGTTTGGTGGGCGCTAAAATATATTTTTCAGCCTGAGCACTGGCACTAGCCAACCATCATATTATTAATCTAGTCCCAAGGCAAGTGACACTAAACAATACACGGTCGGTCATGAACCTCTTGGGAAAAAATATAAAAAAGGAAATTACTAGAAATGGACGGATACCGTTTCTCTAAACTACCTTTTCCTCTCCTCCTCTCAAGACTTTCTTACTTATCAAGAGAGGGTAAGAACCGAGGATAAATGGGCTAATACTTGCACACATAATATTATAAAATTATAATGGCAAAACTCACTTTTCTAAAGAATTACTTTTTTCTCTCTTCTCTGATGAACCGTTAGTTTCAGTTTCAATGGATGTAAAAAAAGTATCAGCTTTAGAAATAGGTACTTTAGATGTGTATCTCCTCAACCTCTTCACACTCCCACGCTTTCTGTTCTTTTGATTATTTTTTTTGTCATTTTAATGAATATTCACAACTTCACCTTACTCCTTGAAAAGTGCAATTCATTCAATCATATTAAAAATCAACCGCTTTCGATTATTCTGACAATCATGCATAATGACTTAGGAAGTTGTCAATTACACGCCTTCTTGACTTTTAAAACTCGACTAATTCGAAGAGGCAATGAGCTCTAAAAAATCCTAGATATCTACAAGATTATGCTTATGATTATTATAATTTAATCTGTCATTACGTAACCAACTGCATACAGATAAGCAGTTTAAAAATGCTTTGTGAAATCGCTCATTGAAGTTTGAATAACCGACGACGACCTCCTTGTTAAAATTATGTAAAATGAAAACTGAATTATCACGTATGCAATATGCAAATTTTACAACTACGAAATGAATGGAGTAATAATATCTTGCGTAAAAAGCTGAAAAAAACTTATCTGAATGGATCATAAAGGACATGGTCAATAGCAAAAAAAATATTTCATTTCACTTATTTTTATGAATGACATTTTCTGTACACCATCGCATTTTTCTCTTCTAGAAATGGCAATGACTGAGAGAGTGCCGGCACCGTTACTCTTACTTAACAAGGTTACTTGGCAGGTTTCATTCTCCGGTTTTTACTCTCACGCATTCTCACTGACGAAATTTCTAGATGTTTTGCGTACATCGATGATGCATTTTTAAACTGATCGCATTTTTATTACGATATGAATCAGCAGAATGCATCGACCACCTCTAAATCAAGATGGGAGCAACGGTGAATTGTAAGCATTCAATTCTGCAATCTCACCGGCTTCTTACGGCAATATTACCTTGAGATAAACTGACTCACATACGCATTATTTTGATGGCAAGAGAGTAACATCCGACTTTGGCTTTTTTTTACCAAGTCCTGTTACTTTTTCTGTTATAATGTGAATGCGTTTTTCATTTCAGCCCTGCATGTTCCTTACTGACTTTGCGGAAATAGTTCCGCACTCTTCCCCACGCACTATTACAGTTTTAAAGCTTTACCTTGACTAACATGTTGGGGCACTACTACAACTACAGTTTCAACTTGAAATGATCTTGTTATGAACTTTCAGTAGTCTTTTTAAAACCTTCAAGTAGGCGTAAAAATATAAAGTCCCGTAGCTTCCTCCTCATTTTTCCCTTTTTCTTTAGTCCTCTAACTGTTGCTTTCTTTTGGTGCAAAAATATGATGTGCTTATTTAATGCAAAAATATTCAAGGATCCGTTCACTGTTCCATTTAAAATTGTACCGAATCTTAAATTAAGTAGAATGTTAGCTTTTAAACCAATTTCTTTTTATTCATAAAATTATAACAGAACAATTTCTTTTTTAAAAGTGTCGCGCTTCAAACCATTTAATTAAGAACACATTTTCCAATCCTTCAACAATGGCACTGTACAGGATGATGCTATATAGGAAGGGGAAATCACTCTCACTTTTAATACTCCAAATCACCCTACACCAAATACAAGTTTACTTTCCACTCATCAAAACAAGACATAATTTCATCATTGACTTGTTGCGAAAAAAGATTGACATAGTATTATATTTTGTGCAATATCATATCTTAATTAAAAGAGTTGCTTTTGTTAAAATGCATTTTCTATATTTTTTATTTGAATCTAAACGAGAGAGTGAATTATAATATATCGATTTCATTTGTCCTCATTGTCAACGACCACCACCTTCATCAATAAACTTTTTCATTCATTCAAATTGCACTTGCCCACCAAACCAATTCTGTTGGGTAATCTTAATGTGAGTAGAGAGAGAAGATAAAAATGACAACTGCAAGCAACCATTACTGAACATTGACCTTTTTCAGTGATGAATAGCTATGAAGACCCCTTCAAGACTTGCACTTTTATTTACTTACTTCATCATCAAGTAATCAAGTGAATTTCCTAGTTATTGACAGTGTCTCAAGAGAGCAGCGGTCATTGACATAAATAGCTAGAGATTTTTTTTCAACGTTACAGCAGAAATTTTAAAATGACCAGAGGCTGTGGTATGGCCGACCCATTATTAAAAAGTTACAGAAGCTACGATCTACGATCAAGTGCAAACGTTTTCATAACGGGATATCGTCAGCAGAGATATGTCAGTAGACAAATATACGTGGAGATCATCACGTACGTACAAACCGTAAAAACAGCGCAAACATAGCTAAAAAACTTCATCAAAGAATTTGATTTGTGATATTGCTAAATGGAATGGCAGTTATTTTTTTTTCGAAAACTATGCAATTGCTACTGCTCTACTTCAATTACGATGATGACAATGTGAATATTATGTGAAGTAATTAAGATGACTAATACATTTGGATTGCGTGGCTTTTTAGAGGAGAGTCTTGATGGGCTTTGTTTTGGGCTCGTACAATCAACCTTGCATAACACGAGTGTCGAAACCTTCAACGAGTACGACCCCTGTTGCATCGTAGGACGAAGTAAGGAAGAGAGTGTGAAGAGGGAGGGGGAGCTGTTGAGTCGGTAGAAGGATAGAAGACTTGACAATTATTTGACAATTTGAATTTGATTTGATTGATAAATTGTCACTTGACAGGATTCCGTAATTTTGTGAAGCAATAGGGATCGCGTGCTCCAATTTTTTAGGTTGACACAAAACTTCTGGGTTGGACTAATTCAAGTGACAAAAAAGCTACTGGTATGGCATAATAGAAGTAATTTATAGAAATACGATACTCATCATGAGTAGGATTGTAGAAATTGTAAAGTAATAGGAGGGAGGGGGCGATAGGCGAATTATGGAGTTGGTGTAATCAACGGTGTAGTTGTGGGTCATGTCGAATCGGCGGCAGGAGGGGGCGCGGGGGCAGGGATTTTCGGGGGGACAGACCTGAAAATGGAAAATATAAAATAAATTATTGGTAATTTTTAGTTGGTTAAAATAGTTGTATTGAAGATTACTTACGTCTCGAAGATAGCATAAATGTCCGATGGGACAGAAATGGCCTATGCATGAAGCGAATCCTGGCTTTTGGACGAGATCAGTACTGCACGAATATGGCCCTGAAAATATGATAGCTTAATTATCTTAAGCAAAACCTTAGATAATCTTAAGTAATTCCTTACGATCCACACAGGTATGGGCTTCGCAGCATCCTTTGCAACAATCTGTTGTTTTCGTACACTAAAAATAATTAATCATTTGTAGAGCGTACCATTTGATTATTATCATGTAAAAAATAATAACTTACTATTTGTCCAATTGGTGAACACACTTGTCCATAAGCAATGCTTAAAACTCCTATCAAGATAAACTCACTTATTAACCCTTTCATTTTGATTAAAAACTGTCCACTAGGTCAATAGATAATCTTCACACTAGCAAAGGAAGTGAATCCGAATTCACTTGGAAGGAACTGTTTGAGTTCATAATTAACTCTTTCCTCTGAGAATGATTCTCCAAAGCAAAACGATCTGACGATGCGCGTATGACGTTACATGATTTACTAGAGGAATGATGCGATTCCAAATTTTTGCTAATGCAAAATATAATTTGTATTCTGAAATAAAGTATTTACTTCCGACACTAGTTAAAACTCGGATAATTCTAGTTTTTATTAAAACATTCTAAAACTTTTAGCCTCACATATCACAATAACATTTTGCATATACTCTGATGTTTTAGAATTTACAACTCACAATACAATATTCATGAATTATTAAAATATTTTCAATTTATCATTTTGCACTAGAGAACAACTCTTTGCCAACTTGCATGAATTTTTTCACTCTTTGGATTAGCGTATGAAAAGGAAGCACTCAAGCAAAAGACCCAAATTACTGTTTCGCACATGTCCGGAGAAACTAGATATGTCTGGGTGTTGTTTGTTTGATCCAGTTATTGCAGCATTAATGTCAATAACAATTTGCCAGCTCAATCGACTACCATTATGATAAACACGCACTCACTTTTAATTAAATATCAGTTCTACTACCACACTGGGAGTTTGACAGATGTCAATACAGTTCACAGGTATCGGTATGCAATTATCCAATGCAAATCTGCATCACACGTGGCGGTGTCACTTAATAATTTGGACGGAAAATTAATATAATTTCACAAATAACTCCGTGAATTGTACTCCCACGCCATTTAAATTCAATATGGTCTCAACATAGGTTATTCAATAGCAGGTATTTTGTTCCATATATGGGATTTAAGTATTAAACTTTATCCTTTTCCTAACTAATTTATTTATCTGTATATTTTTGCATCGAAACTCCATGCATGAATGAACTTCTAAAGTAATCTGGACGTTGCATGTTTGCTATCACCTAGCTCATGCTTAAATTATTAGTTTATTGTTAGATGCTTCCTGTATTAAAAACGCATGTACTATTAATATCTACTTGAAATAGGGTCAATTAGAACGCGATTTTATTGACTCGATAACAATCTGCCATTAATAAACATTAATAGGAAATGAGAATGGTGAACTTAGTTCCTCTAACGCTTTACAAACATAACGTTTATTTCATCTTTGGGATTCAGCAAAATGTATTTGACTTGAACCTTCATGTTATCCTAAGAGCAAAATATTGCATATTAGTTCATTTCATGTTTGGTTCACTGCATGGCTCTTTCATACCTTATAATTTGCTCCTGGAAGTACACGAAACTTCCTAATAATTTTTGCAAGTGTTGTAGTCGCTTCGATCAACGCGAATCTAGCTCCAATACACATCCGAGGTCCTTTTCCCCACGGAGCAAAAGCAAACTTTTGGGTTTCCGTTTCATTTTCTGGAGAAAACCTGTCAGGGTCGAATTTTGCCGGTTCTGGCCAGTATTCAGGGTCGCGATGCAATACCCAAGGGGGTGTTTCCACAACAGTGCCGGCGGGAATAGTGAAGCCTTTAATAGTCACTGTTTCTTTAGCCTCGCGATGAAGGAATCTATTAAATGGTTAATTAATAATAGTTAGCTTAATTAGGTTTTCATCAGCTTACACCGGTACTGGAGGAAATAGACGCAACGTTTCTTTCACAATTTGTTCAAGATAAACCAGTTTCTTTGTATCCTCGGCAGTGATAACTTTCTGCAAAAAGACTAAATGAATTCCAGCATTTCCCCAAAATATTACTCAAATTACCAAATCGCCAATTTCTCTCATAACTTCTTCATGAGCCCTCTCCTGAATTTCCGGTTCTTTAGCAAGTAGCTGCAATGCAAACGCTAACGTGTTAGACGTCGAGTCAAATCCCGCCATCAAGAATAAAATGGAATTGTCCACAATTTGATCATCTTTAAAAATTAATTAGTCTCATTTCCTCCAAATTAATCCAGAATAAGTCAATCCCAAAATTACCCGAAAGCAAATATTTTGCCGATCTCTTCTTATTTTGAGCATCAACCTTTACTTGCTTCTTCTCATTTTCATCCTCATCCCTCAAAATGTCAGTTGTAAGCTCAGCCGTTTGATCCATCGCATGCTTGCCGGAAGAAGCTTCAATCATCAACCCAATCAAGTCTGTAATTTGGGAATCTTTTGCCTGAAGAAATATGTCATAAGCTCATCATTCATGTCAAATCCTCTCTACTTTAATCTTACATCCGGATTGCCCCTCCTAAACTTGATAATCCCTCTGATATGGTTTTGTATATCAATAAATATTTTATTCCTCGACTCAAACCTCAACAAAAAGCGGAAAAAGTGCTTCAACCCCGGAAACATTAGAATTAAGAAGATCAACGGACTAAATGGGTAATTGAGCCATTTCTTGATGTTTTGGTATAATGGATGCTGCCAACAAAAACAG
>JAHZMU010000341.1:0-12304 GCA_027743725.1 Rambutsinella grinnellia | reverse complement strand
GATAAAGCTTTAATCAAATTTCGTCCTGGAGGATCCTCCAGGCCAATGTAGTGGGAGAGGTGTCACACTCACTCAACCAAAGCAAGAGATATATCCGAGAGATTAGGAGCAGAAAGCGTAGAAGGGAGTGAAATGAAGGGATAAATATTGAAACGTATGGGTAGTCTGAAATAGTAAAAGCTCTTTTAACTCATCCAGAGAGTGAGATGAGAGGAAGCGGTCAGAAGGATCGATATTTTACGGTATAAAAGTTGTATAAATCATTTGTGAACGTAGACTCTGCTTGAGAGTGAGAGAGAGATGAAGTGAATATTTTAAAGAAAAATAAAGTTATATTAAAGCTTGGTCATTGGCGTAAATCCAATCTCTCTTCAGAGTTGATCCATTGTTTGGGTCGCGTCTACCTACGGAAAGTTTACGATTCTTGACTTGGAGGAAGAGGTTATAGAGAACAAAAGAGAAAGTAGCAATGTCGCTCTGTAAATGAGCTGAAATGGAAAGACTATTCGCTTTATAGTATAGTTGAAAAAAGAAATATTTTATGTCAACCTCCTCCACTCTCTCGCAACAAACAAGGGAGAAAAGTTCAGCAGAAACTTTTGTAAATGGGAGATGAAATGCGAAGTGAACATCAGGTTGAGTCAGTGATGAACAAAAGGTAGTTGAAATAATCGCGTTCCAAAACTCTCTCTCTCCCACTTTGTTTTGTCAGCTCTACTGTTGCGTTTTGTTTTGTCTGAAGTTTTTGGAACGGTGATTCCGCCCATGTTATTTCCAACCCATGTATCATCTACAGAGAAGTTGAATGGGAATAGAAGAGGACCACCTGTCAGAGAAATGGATGGGAGGAAATAATAAATTCTTGTGTAAAAAAAGTTATGTAATCGTAACGATTTTGAGAGAAATCAAGGAAGGTTGAGGCTGATCAAGTATTTTCCCCATTTATCCTTGAAAATCGATTAAACTTTCCAAGGTTTAATAATATGCAGAAGGAAAACTTTTTCTGCGAATAATTTTGAATGATAAGTCAAGTCATTTCGTCATTATCATTCTAGCTATTGTTTACCATTATCATTTATGCAATTGCTAGCAGCATCTGGTATTAAAAACTTTAAAAACAAGTTTCTAATTTCACCAGGTATCTACTTCAAACTTCATCTTCATTGTCTTTTGAAAGAGGAGAAGACAATACCACAATAAAAAGTATTCATTAATGAAAAGCTGAAGTGAGAGGAGCTCATGTATAAAATCTTCCACATCCACCCGTCACATTTCCATTTTCCTTTTTAGAGAAAAATGTAACTGCAACCTGTTCTTGCCTCATCATCCATCGTGAGTCATTCACCTTTCATCTTTTCATAAAGTGAATGAATGCGAAAAGAGAAAAAAATGTTCTCCTCCAAGCTCTTCCCCTGAAGCGATCTCGTAGAGAGGTAACACAACCCATAAAAGTTTATCCTTGTGATGGGTTTGAAACTGGATGTTGAAATGCTCTTCATTATTCACCAAATGATACAAAACTAACTTTCATCCTTTCAAATATATTCTGAGCTAAAAAAACTATTTTCATTTAATCATTTCGCCTTTAAAAAGTGAGCAAAAAAGCTTGTTAGTGAAAGTAGTTTCTTCACCTTTTCATTCGAAAAACTTATGTATATTCAAGTGGCTCTCTATCCATTTTTCTATTCTGAGAGTTCAGCTTTCCTTCTTTTACTCTTCAACTTTTCTTCAGGCTCGGATCCAAAAATGAAATGAATCAGAAGGGAGAAACATAAGTGAAAGTTATTCTGTATAATAAGCTTTCTCTCTCTCTCCACTTGTATCCTTCTTCGCTTTGATGACACCACTTCCGTTTTAAGCTACTGCAAAACTCGCAGTGAAATAATTTTCTTTAAACTCTCTACTTAATTTCTAAGACTTTTTGTCCTACTCTCTCAAGTAATCACTTTAACAATATGACTCGAGTTACTTTCGTCGAAATATAATCTTTGAGAAAGGAAACAGTTTGTTTCTCCATTTTGTCTAATGTGCTCTCCCACACCATATGGCTCCGATCTGCTAAGATATATGCATAAATTTAACAAGTTTGTCTTCAAGCATAGCTCCTAGATATTTAGACGCATTTCTAAAGATAAATAGGAAGAGTATCAAGTTGTATATATATTTTTAGAGACACACACATTGTCCCTTTCATCTTGAGAGGAAAGCAAGTTGAAGAGTTAGAGAGAAAGTTGGTTGCTCGAGACCAACATTGTTTTCCTCTTTGACGGAGAAAACTTTCCAACTTGCATAATTTCTTGCTAATCATCAAATAGAAAGTTTTAATGGAAATTGGCATAATGTGTTGGCCTCCTTCACAAACTCACTATATAGGACATACCTAATGGAAATCTAATGGGGGAGGGGAGTCGTTAGCATAATTTAATGAAGCGGATGGAGATACAAGAGAGAAAGTGGACGGATCTTAATTGTACCAAGACAAAATAACTTACCTGTTTAGTTACATTTCGAGTGAAAGGAAAAGTTAAAACTTTACAAAAGTAAACGCAAATGTCACTACTATTTTTGGACTGGATAAAATACAAAATAGGAGTAGTGAAAGTGATGAAAACCTTCCTAAAAAGAATGAATCCAAATGTTTTAATATTCCAATTGAGTTTTTCCCCTTCGGAAAAAGGTAATAGAAGTAATATATGAGATGGGCTCTGGCTCTACAAAGTAATATGCACTTTCCGCATGCAATACTTGAATTACCTTTTATAACCTTTAGGATTACCTACCCAAAATCCATAACTGTCCAGGAGGAATGAGAAAGTGTGTAACTGTAGCACATTTATAGTATTACATGGAATAGAAAGGAAATATCAAATTGTAACAAGGAGGAGTCCGAATAGGGAGTGAAGATATTGACATCTCAAGCAATATCGTTTACACCTGGGCTCATTGTCATATATTTTTCAGGATGGCTATTATCAAGGCAATATTTTTAAAAGTAATCTTTCTTCAGGACAAATCAGGTGGGGACGTGGATAGAGTGAGAAATTCCGAGTGATTTGTAAGCGTTTGACAATTGTTTGGACTTTTTATTCACCTTCGAAAAATCGATAATTAGTTTCCGTTTGGAAAACATTTCATAATAGTTAAAACGTGATACTTTTTCAACTAAAGGTAAACAGGGTAGTTGGAAGTGTACATTTTTCAAAGTAAAATTTGAGCTTACCCCACAGTGTGGGACCTACACGTGTGCTTCTCCATTACTGGGATTCTCGGGAAAACATGATTTCGACATTTATGCAAATTACTCTCTGTATATCATTAACATGACAGGAAAAACCAATTACGTTGAATTATGCGCTTCATTTAGACGCTAATGGTTGCTTACAACCAATACATTTTTTCCTTCCGTGTAACGGAAAAAATGGGAAAAAGTGCTTACGTATAGCTTGTTTATACTTTGGCACTCATTATGTTGCTTTATAGGTCTTCTTCGTGATCGATCTCATAAAACTAGGAAGGACACGAGGACTTCGAAAGGATAGAAAATATTCAATTTGACTGAAAATTGAAAACTTAGAGGGAATTTGAAAGGGAATGAATAGAATTATTTATAAATCATTTAAAACCTTTCACCTTCAGACTTGAAAGTTTTCTTTTCAAATCTCCAAGAAAAAGTTTTCAGACTGAATACCATATGCCTTTGGAATGATTTGTGTTTGATTCTGGTGACCTCTGGCATTATACTTTTATATTGGCAGAATAGTTTCTTAACATTTAATAAAGAATTAGTGCCGAATGGTGGCTCATCATAGGAAGTCAGTATAGAAGGAGGTCGATTACTACCCCGGAGAATACTCATTGACCCAAAATATTGCTGCAGTTTCTGCTTTTGGTGCAAGCTATTATGCAAAAGCTCATAAAAGCTCTCACAACAAAGTTAAAGGTAATAATAACAATAAGGGAAATCGAGTTTTCCTAACTTTTGTGAGCCAAAAGCCAAATTATAAAGTTAGGATTGGTCCCTATCGAAGCAATTTTTCGAATAACTTTTGGAAACATATGCACTTTCAAATGTATAACATATGCTATTGAATCATTCATGGAATGTAGGGCAAGACTAATGAAATCTGAAGTTGGTGGTGGTACAGCTCTTCCCCATAATTTTCACTTAAACTATTTGGTGAATATGCCAATTCGAGGATGAAGTCAACTTTAATTTCAGATTAAGGTTGATTAATGCATGAATTTGAATGTTTCTATCCACATATGAACAAAACTAGCTAGAATTAATTTGGTTTAAACAAGTTTTTTTTAATAATTCTGTACAAACTTGTTGTAAATACTTAATAAGTGAGTTAAACCGTTAAAGTCGACAGTTTCAATGCCACTTGAGCTTCAAGATGAAAAAAGTCTGAAGGGAAAAGTTTCGATTAATTTACATGAATAAGCTTATATCAAGCTATAGAAAAAAACTTTTCTCTTTCTCGATATCTCAACAGGGAAAAATTATACTTGACTTAGTTTCTCTCACTTTTTTTCTCGGCCTAAAAAAGTTTTTATATTTTTTTATATATTTTACCACATAGAAAGTGCTCAGTGCCAGTCTCTTTCGAACGAAATTCATCACTTCAAATCAGACTCTTATAGCGTTTTACTCCCTTTGAAGTTTGAGTCTTTCATTTACTCTGGAATAAAATTTATTCCAACTTCTCCCTTCCCTTCTCCCATTCTCAGCTGAGATAATTTCGCAACATCAATTAATCTAAATAAAGGTTTTCCTCTAAAGTCTCCGAAGAGAGTTGTCCTCTCTCGCAGAAGGAGTGAGCACTTTAGAGCTCTAAAACACCCAACTTCACTTTCACTTCAAAGAATGTTCGCAAAGTTCAAAGTTAAATGAATGAGATGGTTTTCGTTGGCAAATAGCAAGGAGTAAATATTAATTACTGGGAAGCCCAGGGAGCTAAAGAGGGACTGAGAGGAAGGAAGTCATTCACTTTTATACTCGAAAACTTTATTGGCTTGCATACATTTACATGACATATTCGCGAGGATATTATGACAGCTTATTATTAAATAATAGGGGAGGCTACGACACTCTCACCAATTTCGGTGGAAATGTCAAAGGTCATATATAAATGATTTCGTTCAAGGATAAACTAGTCGCATTCAAACATAGGTATATAAAACACGGACTTATAAAATAATAAAAAATTATTTGGAACAAATATCACAATTCTTGTGATTCCCAATAATGGTCAATTTATCCGGGATTATTTTCTTTTATTGTTTTTATTACAAGCAATTCCAATATAATAGTGAATAAAAGGAGAGATTTGTTTGTAATTTTCTACTTCTCATGAATCCCTAATATTATTTTGATTGGATTTCTCTTTCTCCACGACTTGTCTCTACTCTTGAATTTTGCAAGTAGAACAAGCCAGAAATTACATATGCTATTCAACCATTTCAACCACTCTTTGCTGACGATGATGCTGACTCTCTGAAAGACTCAAATTATCTCCCATTCACCTCTCTCAACGGAAGCCACAATTTTCACATTTCCTCGTTTCATCCCAACCATTTCACCATCGTCAACATCATCTTGCCAACATTTTTCCTGATGTTAATGACGGTTGCTGCGGCTCAACCTATTTTCTCCATTTGAGAACAAGCGGAATATATGCGTCATTCAAATAAAAACTTTCTTTCTGCGTTCTTTCTCCACTCCTCCTTGTCAGCTTGTGCCAGAGGCAAGTTGATTCCACAAGTAAAGAGTGAGATGAAAGGAGAGAGAAAGAATCGATCCGTGCCGTAGTCATACTTGCAACTACAAACAAAGTTCCTCTTTTATGATATGGCTACAATTCCACTAACATTTTCATGCGTGGTGAAAGGTACACGACTAATATAAATGTTACTTTTATCATCCTCATCACCATCCTCCAAACAGGCTTTACCTCAAGAAATTGAAATTCTCCAAGAGAGAAAATAATATTTGAAAACCGCGTCGTAAAATTTAATAACAGCCTTTTCAACTTTTTCTCCTACCCAAAAGCCCATAACATATTACATTTTCTCTTCTGTCCTGGAAAAATGTGAACATGATCATTCCGAAGAATTTTTTAAGGCTTCTTCTCTTCCTCTCTTTCTTCATGTTTCTTAACTCCTTTTACCCGGAACAATAGTGGTTGGTGAAAGCCATCAAGATTTCTCTCAGGTCATGGCACACTACCTAATTCTTCCTTAGGTATCGCTCATTTATGATAAAAGCTTAAGTCTTAAGAGTCAGCATTTTATTCGAGCAAAGAAAAGGAAAATATGCCATAAACCTAGTCTCTCATGAGGTAAAAGGTGGAGAGCCTAAAGGCAAAAAAAAATCTTTGCTGAACCACCCACATCGGAACAATTAAACTTGGGTATGACTTCCTTCAGGAAGTGGTTCAGTGGTTGAGGGCACTGTCATAAAAGCTATTTTATTGTGTGTTGTAAACTACTAATAAGGCTGGGCTTTTTATGAGAACAGAGTCCACACATAACCTTAATGGTTACGAGGGCAAACCTAGTTTTACCCTGCGAATCTTTTTGTAGAGAAAGAGAGAGAGAGAATAATAGGAGTCAAAAACAAAAGAAAGTCATTGCCAGTCAGGGTGAGCTTCTCACACATCAAAATGCATTCTTTATGCGAGCATTTTTACTACCGAAATGTAAAGGGAAAAAAGGGTTTGTGAAATGCACTTTACAGGTCAGGTCACAGCAATTTCTTTCTTTTAGTATTGCATAAGGCAAATATTATTAGAGAGAGTTACAACCTTTCTACATATTTTTCCACTAAAAATTCAAACGAGAAAATGGGACTTTATATACCCATTCATTTTGCAAGGGAATGCCTCATAAAAGTCCCCACGTATAACTTTCACCTCCTCAATAAAAAGTAATTGTGGTTGTTTCCCCCAAAGATTTTTATCAATATCGTTTGCAACTTGGTTGCATAAGCAGAAAAAAATTCTTGTCCAATTCAACTGCACTTTAGTAGGAAAGGATGAGCTCCCTTTGGATTCATAAAAGGAGATGAAATGACCACTCTTGAAGCGATAACAGTAAACATTTTTTCCAGGTCTCATGTGAATTTCATTAGAGTAGCGGCATCAGCATTGACTTTTTATAACGGTTATAATCCCAACTTTCATAAAAAGGTTACTCCCAACTTTTGAGGGAAAATCAATCAATGATTAGGCACCCGTGACGGGTTTCTTTTTTAATGTACATGTTATCCACAATTTAATATTTGCTTTATAGCTCTTTACAAAATACTTTATAAGATGAAAAAGCTGTTTTGAAACACTTCCGTGTTCTTCCATCCTTTCTTGTAAAACTTTGCTTAACTTTCCAACTTTGAAGGGTACGTCGAGCTAAAAAGAGACAACAAAATTCAACCTTGTTCACTCCTATTTTGATCTAGTTCATTGAAAATTTGCATACAAACTTTATTCGGAATAGAATAGAATACAGATTTTTTTTGTAAGGTTATCTGAAGAAAACATCCGGTGAGTTTTGTTGCGCCACACGGCACAAGAAAAGGTGATATGACTACACGAGACTACAACTTCCTTCCTTTTCTTTGAAAAAGGATGCCACATGTAGTTTAATTTTATAGTAAGTTGTTCAACTTGTTTCATATTTCACTAAAGTTTTTGCCAAGCTGGAGAAAGGAAAAAGTTGTAACCTTTCTTCTCCTTTTTCTATACAGATCTGAAAATAAAAGCTATCATTACAGTAAATTCTTTCCAAAAAAACCTGTAGACCCTTTCCTTTCTCAACTGTTATGCTTTGTGAGTAACAAGGGCAAGCAAAGAGTTCCGGGTCTATTGGGTATTCTCACTGATCCAACTCGTGTATAAGGGGACACCTCAAAGTGTCATAATTTTCCGGAAAAATACCATTCAATTGAATGTGTTCTGGGAGGGAGGAATCGTGAAACGTATCCGGATCTCTTTTCCTCTCTTTCTCCCAGACAGATAAAATTATATCGGCAGGTTGGGATCTCTTCTCAATTTTCCCTTAAAATGAATCATGATCAAGAGATCCAAGCAATTTCTTTTCATAACTGGATATCTGGGGACAGAAAGAAGCAGGAAATCAGTGTCTACTTTTTTTTTATCAAAGTGGGAATTTCTTCGAATTCATTTTCTTCTTGGATTGAACTGGAGCTAGATGTTTAACGTCTAAAAAGTCCCAAATGTCTTTTAAAATGTCTCTATGTCTATAAACCTTTCAGTTTAATAAGTGCGTGGAGAAAGTTAGACGTATTCAAAGAGAATGAATAGAATCATAACGTATCATATTGGAAAATGTGAGATTGGGAGCCGCTTCTGGGACTTTTATTTTTATCCGATTTCCCTCACAAACTGTTTTCTTGCATGTTGTCCTCCGATTACAGATTTGTAAAGTCTGCGTCGTGCTTAACCATGCAAACAATTCGAAAGGTTATAGTTTATAGGAATCCTTTGAACATTTTAGATATTTTTTCGCCAGCTTACTTCCTTTCCATCCCATTCAACCGATTACTCTTGTCTCCTCCATTCATGCTATGTCCGAGTTCCTTGCTCTTTGACTTGGGCCATTTTCTTCTCCAACCGCACAAATTCTTTTCTATCCCGTTTTCCAAGATGTATAAATGGGATACTAAAAATGTATACGAGAATGGTGCCATACATCACAGGAGAAGGAATAGCCTCAGACTCCCCATTTATCTCGTCTGCAGTTCGCAATTTTCACGTTACATTCGAAGCCGGAAGGATTTAGATAGTTTTTCAAAACACAATCGGATATAAAACAGACAAAATAAGCTGAAATACTATAACTGCAGTGGAATCACAACTCCCAAGGAAAATTGGAAGAGCAACCTTGCCATTGCAGTTGTTGTAGAAGTTTATATAAAGTTTGAATGAAAATGACTCCCTTCCCATACTTCAGCCAACTCCAAGATAAGATGGTAGCTAACGATGCATCCAATCACAACAGAATTGAGCTAAGTACCCCGTCTTCCTTTCTAATGGCATTCTGTGTATGCGAGCATTACGTGATTCTTATCAAAACAGTATTTGAAAGAAGCCAATTTCTTTACCCAACTCTGCTATTATACTCCCGAAATGCATTTGACTCTCTCGCTCGCACAGATGAAATGTAAAAAGTACTCTGGTGTAATGAAATGATAATAAAATGCAGTTCTTACAATTTTTTGCATCATTTTTTCTGAGTGGGTGGATAGTCATTCTACCGAGCTCGTTTCATCTGCTCATCTTCTCCAGGTATGAATGTTTCAAGCTCATAGGCACTTTGGGAACGATGCATTTGGGATTTGCTCTCAAATAATTCCATGTTTTTTCCTTCAACGGTCATAGATTGATTGGACTCGGATATTTTTCCCATGTTCATTGCCTCCTACACATCTCACTTTCCCATAGTCTTGAGAGATGACTATCCACAAAATGTTACGAACATCTTAATGCTCTGAAAAGGAGCGGGGAACAAGATGGAATCATGACTTTGCGACTTTATACTCTGCTATTGATGACTAGACAGACTCTAATATCTTTTGTGAGATGTTTCCCCCTCAGCCTACAGGTTTTTTACAGTTATCCACAGGAAGAAACAGTATCAATTCCTTTAGAAAAAAGGTGTTGCGACGAGAAAGTAATAGGAATCAAAAGGATATTAAATCTTCAAGGTTCTTTTTGGGAAAGACCAATTTCTATCGAGTATTTTTTTGTAAGGGAAAAATATGTGATATTTTTGCTCCAGCGGAGAATTACAGATGAAGCGAGAAAGAAAGAGCTTCCGAAATTAAATTGGTTTTTGGGTGGGCGGACGCCACACACTGTTGACTTTTTTCTGGCTGGGAGGTCCGTAAACAATGAACATGTTTAGCAGGTTTCCTTCAATTATGAGTTGTCCTTGCCAAAGTCGTTGAATATCCCACTTGGGTCTTAAAAATATATGTTAACCCTTCAATATGACGATATTTGTGAAAGGATTTTTCATAATGAATAAGAGTTAAGCAAAGGTAGTGAGACAAGAGCTGTCAACCAATCATCACTTTATCAATTTCCACTAGAGCCGCCTCCTAATGAGATGTGAAGTAGTTGCGTAAGTAAACACTAATGGTCTATATACTCTTGTAGAATGCCAATTTAATAATAGAGTGAGAGTAATCAAGAGAAGGAATTATTATGGAATGGAGTAAGAAGGAATGCAAACATTTTCCATAGCTTTTTTCTCTCTGAAATGGCCATCCCCCAATAATAAGCGGGTTAGTGAAGTCTCTCTCTCTCTCTCTTTCGGTCGCATTCAGTGGAGAAAATCTAATCGGATCTAAAAGTGGTAAAAATGGGAGTTGATGTGTGAGTAGATATATAAAGGACTGTCACTACATGGGTTTAATTTTGATCCGAAGTTCCTCTCGCGAAGTTTTATTGGCACCGTCAGCATTTCCTCTCTCTCGCCGGTCTCCGTGAAGCTTGTTACGGACAGAGAGAAAATGAAAAGCGTAGGAGATTTTCTCCAACAATGATGGTTATGACACGTCGCGTAATTTAGTGAACACAATGTCTGGCTCGTTTCCACACTGTCTGAAGAAAATGTGAAGAAAAGGGAAGAGATGTGGAACGTCTGTATGTATAGCGCGCTCATTTCACTCTGGGAAATCGCATTATCTTGTCAAAACGAGTAAAATGCATAATATAGGTAACCTATATATGTCTGGAGAAAATTTCCAGTTGGGAATATCGATGTCATTATCATAAAGTAAAAAATTCAATGCATGACGGCGTGTCAAACAGCTTATCTAATCGTTCACTTCGTAACAGAGAAGAATGCTATTTTGAAATTGTTAAACCCAGACATTCCAGACATTCGTGAAAATATTCAATATTTTCCTTTTCGAATGAAAGGCGCAGTTCAAATATTGCAATTTTTGCCAAGATGTATCACGCTCACAAGTTAATCAGTGCATGACAATTAAATTGGGTGTGTGGAAATTGTCAACGAGCTGGAAAGATTGAATTTCACCTTATGATAATTATATATCGATCTTAGGGGAAGCTGGGTAACCCAAACCACAACTGTAAGACTTCCACAAGAGGTTTTCAAGTGTGCCTTGAGAGAAAGAAAGTTTCGCAAATATTTGCATCAACAAAACTCTGCTGTTTATAATTTATAAAAATATTTGAATGTATTTACCTACTTTATTTACTATTTTCTCATGCAATACATACTTTTCTAGTCAAATAAGACAAAAGCCCTTGAGATGTCAAAAGTAGGCCAGCCCATTGAATATCATCGGTTATAAATAACCACTTTAATCATATTATAAGAGTATAGACACGCTACATTTTTTCATCGAGTTGAAAGTCACTAGCGCGTAATGCGTACAACAGCATTCCAACTTCCATCCCCATTTTCCCCTGGACTGAGTTTGGATTGCTACTGCAGCTAAATTGATATGACAAGTTGATGCTTATGGTATGGCAGAAATCATTCGAGGAAATGGCCTTGTCTCTTGCCATTTCTTTAGTAGTCACAAGAGAAAGTGATATATCAGATGGTGGGAATATTGGCAAGGATATCATATGTTATGATTCCGAAGGACGACTACGATTGGAATGTAAATAAGAAGAGTAATGATCGCAGTGATGATACATAATAAGTATCGAATTTGGATCCATTAATCCTAATAGATTGAGAATATAAAAAATATCACTCAAAGTAGGTCAGTCTGATATAGTTCATGACTAATCGCCTTTTGAAATTGTCGTGCAGTAGAAAGGTTTAGTTAAAAATATGTCTTTATAAGACAATTTGCAAATAAAATTGTAACCTTTCATCAAACGAAAATTCTTTATTGCTTGTAATCGATTCGGAATGAGCAAGATCATTATCATAAGCACAATGGAATAGTTTTCGTGCTTGATTCTCATGAAGAGTGAATGAATGGGAAATACACGTCCATCAGAGTCGACGACCGATGGGCGACGATACTGTGAAAAAAGTTTCCATACAAAAGACAAGTGTTTACTTCTGCGGTAAACTTTCTCCGACATAAATTATCTCGTTGTCAGATAGGTCAGCACAAGTCCAGGAAAAAGCTATATGGCTAGAGCCATTCAGGGAATAAAAATATTTTTCAATGTCCTCTGCCCATCCCATCATCTCTGGAACAACTTGTATAAGAGGTAGCTTCGAATGTTTTTTCTACTATCAAAACAGACCCCGAGTGAAATGCCTACATACTTATAGTATAAAAATGCTT
>JAHZMU010000340.1:0-21847 GCA_027743725.1 Rambutsinella grinnellia | reverse complement strand
TCGTGATTGCCTTGTTTTTTTACTGTTATTTTTATTTATAACTTTTTCATCAAGTATCAAACGTGTTTTATGAAAATCGTTTTTGTTACCAATTGTTTCTCGCTGTTATGATTTTAATAAAAAAAATTATCTGACATTGTTTTATATAAAAAAATATTTAGTGTGAGATTTTTTTAAAAAAGAGTTCATGTGCTTTCATGAGTTTTTAAGCTGTAGAAAAAAAGATGACCAACAACATTTTTAAATCTAAGGTATTTACTAGTTATTACTTATTGTTATGAGAAAAGTGATTTTTGTTTTATAGTAATGCTTGTTTGTAAGTTTGTCTGTTAATGTATGGATATTGTTGTTGTTGTGTGAGCTTCGCTGTCGCAGGAAAAATGGGTGGTGGCGGTGCGGTCGGAATCATTCTCAACGTATCTGGTGAAATAAATTGAACATGGAAAGCATCCGTGGAGAAAGCTTGAAAAAATAATGTGCACGTTTATAATTTGAATTGCTTGCAAGAATTGCATGATCTGTGTTATAATAACTAATAGAAATGTTTGATCTGATTAATGCTTTTTTTGGTGTGTTTGTCTGTTTGAAACTGGTAAAGTTTTTATGTACGAGTGCATGAAATGGGAAGTTAGGTTTAGGAAAAGTGGAGAATAGATGGTTTTTATATACAATTTTATATTTGCTTTTTAGCAATGTCTCGCCAAGAAGATTGTCATTCAACACCAGCCCTAATGCAAGCATCGGATAGGTTGGATGGGGACACTTGTGATCCAACAAGTTCATTAAGTAGTATCCCGGAAAACAATTTGTTGGAGAGTTATACCAGGCTAAGTATAAGCTTGGAGGATAATGGCTTGTTCAAAGTTACAGAGGTATTTTAAAAAAATGTTTTAAGAATAAATGTTAAATGTAAACGTAAATGTAAGGTTGAATGTGATTTTTATTTAAAGATTCACGAAAGGCAAGCTGCCCGTATGAAAACCCGATCGGAATGGTTCCTCTCACCTTCGACGTATCCAAAAATGCCTGATGTGGATATCGATGACCTATCAAACCCTTACCTAATATTAAGAGACGACCCTGGTAATTGTTATTTAGGTTAGATTTAATTTAGGATGAATTTGATTTAACGGATAAATTAAAAAGAGACTAAATAGGCATTATTTTAATTTCACAATTAACTCCAGGTGGGGTCCTTAGTTCCAGTAACGAATCAGTGAAACACCCTCCAATTCGACGAACTTCCAGTAAAGAAAAGGATCGGCGATTGGTGCGCCGCGGTTCTAGTAAAAAGAACAAAGAGAATGGTGCATCCGGAGGTGCTAGCGGTGGTAGTGGTGGGGGGCCTTCTTCAGGCAAGAAATTTTCCGCATCTAACGCTACCCCATCTTCAGTAGATTTGAATCATCAAGCTTCAACTTCCTCTCCCCCTCCGGGACCTCCTGGCGAGGCAGAATCTGGTGGGGCAAGCTCTCTATTAGGAGCAACAGGAGACAAGGTATCCACTCCAAGACGTTCCAACCTTTACGATTTAGATGCATCTTCCACGGGTGGTGCGGCTCCAGCATCTTCAAGTAAAGGGAATGATGTCGACGGATCATCCTCATCTGAACACGCCGCTCATGTTTCAGAAATCGATTGCACAGAAACAGACGTTCAGACTTTTCACGTTACTCTCACCTACAAGCCAAGAATCTAGCCTTGCCTTGTCAACCATCTAAACTCACGCCCACCACTTTCGCTCCCCAAAATTTCAGTCGCACTTACAAATTATATTAAGTACTCATGAAACGTATATATTTCCGTAATCAATTTACCTTCGCCGCTTATATCTATACAGTTCGTACAAAACTTTTAATCTTAAACAATTCTATGCCGATTCACGACTTATCTTTTACCATTAACATCGTCGCTTCTTATAATTATAATAGTAGATTTCACTACTTCTATTAATAATTTTAGAATAGACCTAGAATCATTTCATGCTTCGAACATAACTATCATAAGAAATACGCAACGCTTTGTATTTCAAAATCGAATCGTGAATTCGCACTGATTGGCTTCGTTTAAGCAATTATTAGTACTCATAAAGTACAATTAAAATTAGTGTTTAGAATCACATTAAGTCATACCATTTCTTATTTTCTTAGTATGAGAATGAGGATGAGTTGTAATTTTCAGCATTAGTGTTCTTTCCTATTATGCACTGCTTTAAGAGATGCAGAGAATCAAACAATCAAAAAGGATTATTTTACAAATCGCAAAAATGACATTGCATTGTTCGGAAAAAAGAAGAGAAATGATAAATGAGTTTTATAATGTGGTACTTGGTCAACTTTTAAGACTGCTTTACAAACATTACCTGTTCACTAACGGAAAATCCACCACTCGATTCATGTGTCCATTACGTTATATGTGGTTTGGCTTTCTTTTTGCTTTACTACTCAAATAATATTATGCACAAAATGTTCAACTTTTAAACTGCCTGTTTCAATTTTATTTAACTTGTTCATTCCGAATTGTAAAGAATAACAGTTAAGAATGCTACATATTTACTCACTTTATTTTCAGAGCACTTCAGATTGTCGTGCATTCCAAGAGAGAAACTTTGAGAAAGCAAAGTGGAATAGTCGATTCAACTTTGCACAAGTTAAGGCTTTAACCATTTGCCATTTAAATACTTTTTCTTTCATGATCGAGAATCGAGACTAAATTATATATTTTTATCTTTTCATTTTCTAGTTTTTACAGTTTTAATTTTATGATTTTTTTTTGTAAACAAAATACTCAGCAAAAAAAATGGTACTATTTAGTTCAATATGAAATGACTGGGGTTGCTTACAAACTTGCTGATTTTATATCTCTTTCATTTTATTCTGCTATTACCACTAACAAATTTATAACGAGGAAAGCAGCAGGAAAAAAAAGATAAAGCTCAAAACAATTTTTTTAAGGAAAACAAAGTACGTTTGTTGACGTTTTATAATATGATATAGTTAGATTTAATTTTTATACTTGTAAAATGTAAGGGCTTTTGCAAAGAGGGTTTTTAAATGTGCTATTATTTGAATTCAGAGGAAAGCTGTGTAGGGGAGAAATACGTGCTTTCTGCATACGATTTATTCTAACTTTGCCATTTATCATCGCTCTCCCAAACAAATTTTATAGTTTTTAATCTGATATTGTAAATAGAAATATTTTTAGACTTAATTAGAGATAGTAATGCTCTGTGTTTTCACACTGAACGACTCGTTAGAGATTTATCTGTGGAAATTGACCTTTGACGGAGTTTCCTTTGGGCGTTATGACATGCACTGATTCTTTTTCAATCTTTGCAGCTGGCAGCAAAGGAAACATTTGCATGATTTTTGACATTGATTTCAAGGGAAAATGAAAGCGAAATGAAGTGTTTAGCTTTTGACAAGTATGCAATTTTTATAACGAAATGTAATATATTTAAATCGATCAAGCACATTCGAAAGGTCTTAGAAAAATAGTTGTGGACATAATTATCGTACTTATGTATGCCGTGGGAAAACTGTCGTAAGAAATTCCGCATACGTAAAAGCATGACTTGGTGTTTTTTTAAGTTTCTTTCGAGTCTCGAATAGTAATGCTAGTTTTATGTTTTGAAATGGGAATACTACTGGATTATTTGTTTGCTAAATTTTCATCCACTTGTCTTGGATGGAAGCTGTGTTACGTTGTTACTATTACGAAAACTATTATTTTCTACTTATTTCTTAGAGCAATTCCATTAAACTTTATAATTAAGTATACTCTAATACTGTATAAAATATATCATAATAAGGTACGTAAATGTTTTTAACATTTCCGTAATTGCTTTTCATTTAGTAATGCAAAGTTACCTACAAATATTACCATTTTATAAAATGTTTTCGTAAAAAAAAGGTTTTTAACAGTAATGTATATGACTCTGCTTATTTTTGTTATTTAAATAAATATCAAGGGATGGAAATAAATTTGATAACTTTCATTGCAACTATGAAATGTGGAATTTTCTACGAGTTTTTTTTCTACCAGTCAAAATCGAGGTGCATAGCATTTGATTTAATAATAAAGGATTAAACATTTTTTATATTACAAATAGAAAGAAATACTTTATTTCCCTTTATTTCTATTTATATCCATACAATCAGTCGGCACTTGATCACTCTCACACACGCCGCACATCACATCATTCTGGATCTGATCCATTATATTTTAGTCATTTAACGATGAAAACAATTGAAAATTACCAGATGAAAGAACCTAAATCTATACATATTTTAAAGTCTTAACCAAAAAAGAAAAGAAATTCAAGCTGTGAAAAAACGTTCAAAAAGAGCAAAACTTAACATATATTCAGGTCCGTCAATATTATGACCTAGAATGGAATGATAGTATTTTTTTGCTAACTTAAGTTACAAAACATCAATAGAAATTCTACATCATAAACCAATTTATTTATAGATAACGTTTTGAAATTATTTTTGAACCTTTTTTAGTTTAGCATGATACTGAAGGTAAAGTTATATCAAAGTCTCTACTTCAAAATACGCTAAGAAAGTCTAACTCTACCACTAATGATGGTGATGTTCTAATGATAAAATATGAAATTAGCTTTAACTTAACGTTTTATACTAGAAACATTTAAATGTTAGAGACATGAAGAATAAAAAGGGTTTCCAATCCAAAATCGCTTGAAAGAGTTAAACTGAGGATAAAAATTTGTCAAATGAAAGTTTCTTTTATAACCCAATACAAGGTATACAAGCATATTTTTTTACTTGGATGTTACCAAAAAATCAACAATGAATCAAAAGATTGAATCATTTAACGACGCTCATAGGATCGTGACCTAGACCTGGATCTGCTTCTGGATCCACTCCTATTTGGAGAATATGAAGGAGAACCCCTTCGTCTAGCTGGAGAGTAGCTTCTGCTTCTGGAGCGTCCTCCTCCTCCACCACCGCCTCCACCACCACCACCACCACCTCCACGGTCACCGCCACTGCGCTCGCCACCGCCATAATCTTCCTTGACGCGTATGTATGATGTCTCACCCTGAAACGAATAAAAAATTAATTAACCTCCCACTTCAAGTGTGGTCAGTGTAAGATATTGCTTATCATTGTTTACCTCATGTGAGCGGAATCGAGAGTCATCGAGTTTCTTGACAGCATATTTCATATCTTCATGACGGAGGAATTCCACAACGCCAGTTCCGTCCTTGTAAACATCAGCGAAGCAGACATCTCCCGCTTCCCGCATATGGTCCTTAAGGTCCTGCCAGCTACCGCTTGGTGGAAGGCCTATATCATGGTTTTACATTCACATCATCATAATTTCCTTTACCCGAAGGGAGATTTTGTACTCTACTTATTTTTTCTCGCTGGGATACAAAAGTGAGGTTTTTTTTGCTGACCGACTAAAGCACAGAATAGTTTTGAGAAATAGCATAAATAATCCGTGTTGGGATGGGTCTCCGACACATAGCTTAATTGCCATCATACCAATCGGAAAAGTAAAATAGGACAATAAAAACAAAGAAAAAACACAATTGATCTTGGAGCAGAAGCTGATGAAGATGAAGGTGAAGAGGAGCTATTCCTGATGCTGATGTTGATGCTTCCTGATTCTGATATCCTCTTCGCTATTTATTATTCAAGAGAAAAAATGAATTCATTTCATTTTTCTTTACCTTTTCCAAAATTCATAAAACTCCATTTTCCAAGAAAATCTCTAACATTCCTTACACATGCTCCGCATCCTTTCCCCCAATCATTCTTTTCCTCTCCTTTATCATTTCCTCTTCAGTGCGATCCAAAACTTTTTCAATTATCACATATCCCCGCAAAAAAAATACTTTTCCTCTTTAGAAATAAAATCACACACAAACCGGGTACGGGAAGAAAAGAAAATGATACATAATAAGATACTGTCCGGCTACGTTTAAATATTTTTTTTTTTTGATAAAGAATTTATATAAAGTTTATATAGCAGCAGCACAGCAGTACAACATAGCAGTTTAATAGCAGGAAAAACAGTTTGCAATTTGCGGCATCACACGTAGTAGCTAAAGAAAGTGCACTAGAGTCTCATTCTCAACAATTATTCTCATTTCTCTGTTGTCTCCAGTCAGACGTATATTATTATGTGAAATCAATTTTTCCTATTTAACGAGTAAAAGAAAAGGGGAAGTGAAAATCTTTAAAAAAAAATCTCTCACTGGCCAAAACGACTGGCTTTAACACTCAGAAATTACTCAGTAGCGAGGAAAGCGTTTCTCAGATCTCACCAATTCTCCGCACAGGAAAGACAAAAAGGACAAGCTTACTCCTCATCTTCCTTCACCAATCCAACGCCGGGACATATTCAAAAGATTCCTAACCGAACTCCTCCAAAGTTCCAATCACTATCCGTATCCCTATTTATACTTTATGGCGTAACGTGCAAGTAACAATTAAAAAGCCCGCACACTTAAATGCTATGATGTATGCTGCACAATCTGTTTTTAGAAAAGTATGCCAAGTATAATTCCATTTTCCTTCCGCCCGAATTTCCTTGGTAAATTCTCTCTTAATTTCCTTCTTCCCAACACGCAACGCGGACGGACAATCACGAAAATTTAACGGGGGAGCAGCCATGCCATGCCATTTACGTACAACTGTCCGTGCCTTGCATTCCCTCGAAGATGAGGTTACTTTTCATTATGCCCTCCATGCTTTTCCCTCCCGATTTTAACATGTCAACTTTCTTTTTCTCTACAAATTATGCGCCTGCCGGAGGATGACTGCAGCTGTTGACATTGGAAGATCGATGGCCATCATCGATCTTCTCAAATCCCAGCAGCACATCAGCACAAATTGGTGGAAGCTTCATTATCCCTTTACTAAACGGTGCTGTTGACAGTTGGGGTGAAGATGATGACGGGTTAACAACATTCAGATGCCATTTTCTTTCTAAACTTTTTTGTTCATCAATTGTTGTCACCGTACCAGAAACCATGACACGATACTGTGATCGGCGAGCTGGGGCTCCGCGCCCTCGACCATCACCTCCGCGGCCGCCACCTCCTCCACCACCGGATCGGCCTCGTGTTCCCCCACGAGGAAATTCGACGCGCAGCTTGTATCCGTCGTAGTCATATCCATCGCGCTTTGACACTGCGTCCTCGGCATCCCTAAAAAAATTATATTCTAATGTCAAATAATTTATAACACTCCATTTTGCCACCTCACTCAAGGCCACCTCACACACAATCCTATCCACACCTCCCCAATCAAAGCTACTCCTTCTCTATTCAAAATTCTAAACAATTTTACTCCTTTAACCAAAACACTCACCTTGGATCCTCAAATTCTACAAAAGCAAACGGTGGACCACGTCGGTTCTTCAAGTCAACATACAAAATCTTCCCATATCGATAGAACAAATCTTCAATATCCTTCGTCCTGATGTCTGGGGGAAGATTCCCGACGTAAACTCGGCATTCGTTTCGCGACATATTTTTCACTAAAAAGATAGAGAATAAATTAGAAACAAAAATAATCACCAACCTTATCACTTCATCAACCTCACCCCATTTACAATAATCATATCTCCACCTTTAAAAATAATTACAATTACCTTTTTATTATTTTTACTATTTTCCACAAATATTTAATTCCCGTCCAGAAAAAAAAACCTAAAAAAACTGCTATATTTTTCCTTCTCTTCTCTTCCGCAACTGCTTATCCTTGTGAATGTTGCAATTACCAATCGACTACCTTCCAACCAATCAATGCATTACAAATAAGTAATCTAGCATAAACCACACTTGTAAAAAACTCTAATCACAGTCCACACTTTCCACTATCCCACCTACACTTTATTCCAAAGTTAAAATTAATAGTAGGAACGTTCCACATCAATCTTAAAACCTCTTTATATCATTATCTTTTCAACACAATTCTTCCTCTTCGACAAGTTATAATGCCAAGTTAAACCTTCACATATACTTTATCGCCCACCCATTCAACTTAACAAACTTAACTTAATTCTTATCAACAAGTCTATGAGAGAATGACGCTTTGGGCTTGCTTTTTTCAAGCTCTAAAAATCGTCAGTGAGGAATCTCACAATTTATCCATTACATTCGGCATAGAAATGGTGAAAACGCCATTATGGAATATTTCAAATGAGTGTGCTATCGCCGCATTAATTCATTCTACAGTTCGTTGTGTGTAGGAAGAAGTAGAAGAAGTGTGAGTATTCATGGGTCTACAATAATGTTTTTACTCTACCTCATTCCCTACTACACCCAATACTTCAAGCCCGACCCCCTACAAAGATTTCAACGAGGATGGCATAAAAATCGCATATCCACTCCTGTTTCCCTTCTCAATCCTCAACTCCAATCCGCTTTACTCACACCATCTTCTAATATATAAAACCGTTGACTAAAAATTCACTAAATTGAGGATAGCACAACCACCACATCATAGTCAGCAGATGTAGTCAAGAAAATATTTTTCTCTACAGGCAGAGAGGGTACTCGACTGCGTCTCCTCTCCCCAAAGATAACCAACTTACCAAAATTAAATTTAAATGTACATTTTTCATCTTTAAACTAGCTTAACTTATGGCTTAAAAATTTTCAAAAAATGCATCCGTTTATGACTTAAATTGAAATTAGATGATTGTAGAGCAAAATAAAAAGGTTTTGGCTTTTTTTCTTCACTATTTACCATTTACCAATTCTATTTGGACTTTTTTTAGGGTAAAAAAACCAGCAAGAGAGAGAGAGAGAGAAATAACATGGGAAGAAGATAAGAGGGTAGGCAACTGCCGTATAGTAAATAGAAAAGTGGAATTATCATCATTTCATCGTCATCATCAATATCATCATCCTGCTCGTCCTTTCATCCTCATTTGTTGTATTTTCTCCTTATTGAAGAAGAGATGATGGTGGTGGTGATGATAAGAGAATGGTGAGATCATGATGAAAAAAAAATGGGTACTTCTATCCTCTCTTTTTTAATTGGAGATTTATTAATGGGGTAGAAAAGTCTACTTTAATAAGACCACCATCACTCCAGTTTTATTTAAAAGAGGGAGATTTTTTCCCCCGGGGCCCTTAAAGGTAATTGTTAAATTTCGGTTTAAATTTTAGTTTTAATTGTAATTAAGAGGGGTCGGCGAGTTTCTAATTGGGTTGTATTTTGTTTGTTTTTTTTTAGGATTTTTTGTTGGCGATGCGGCGCAGCGGTTATCTTGGCCAGATGAGCTCAATCGTTTTAAATAATTTGGGATGTGAGGGGGGAAAGGGTTGTTTTTTAATTTTGAGTTTTAATGAAACTTTTTAGTGGAATTTTAAGTGAAATTAAAGGTTAGGCAATAGGCCCTTTGTGGCCAACTACTTAAGAGTGATTTTTTTAGGGTGGAGTTTTGAATAATAAGTTTGAAAGGGGAGGGTTTGGGGTGTGGATAGTTTTGTTTTAACTGTGGAATATTGACTGCCTGATGTGAACGAGTGAACAATTTGTAATCGGCGGAGTGAACTTTGATTGTGATAGAATTTCGTTTGGAGAGAGAGAGAAACCAATGATTGAATGGGAAGGTTGTCCTCCAGGTCAAGTGAGGAACTGGAGGAAACTGTCTGTGTGACTTCTCTCCGTCGTTTTTACACGACGAGAGGGTTTAACTTATTGTGAAGTGATGGATCACGCGGATAGAGGGAGGAAAGGAGTAATGTCCAGGTAAGATGGTTTCGAATTTGCTGTGTGTTTAATTAATGATTAGTGTGGAAAGTGATTGTTGAGGAATGTAATGGATTAGGCTATACATGAGATAATGTTTCTGCTTAAGTTTGTTTTTGATTTCAATAACCTTTGGAGTATAACTTTCTTTCCTCTGCTACTTGACATGAGCATGCTCCGCTCCAACAATCATCCACTGTTTTAACATTCTGTCACCTCTCATCATTAATATTATTATTATTTTGCTTGTTGAACAGCACCCCGTATTGGATGGCACCGGAGGTCATTCTAGCAATGGACGAGGGACAGTACGATGGCAAAGTAGATGTCTGGTCACTTGGCATCACTTGTGTAGAACTGGCAGAGCGCAAACCTCCTTACTTCAATATGAATGCGATGAGTGCCTTGTATCACATAGCGCAGAATGATAGCCCAACTTTGCAGCCAACTGGGAATTGGTCTGACTTGTTCCGAAAGTTTGTGGATGCTTGCCTCAAGAAGAATCCGTTAGATAGGCAGACTTCGAAACAGCTCCTTTCACACCCTTTTGTATCTAGACTTAGGTCACCAAACGTGCTTCTTGAATTGATCAGTCGTACCAAAGCTGCTGTGAGGGAGTTGGATAATTTAAATTATAGGAAAATGAAAAAGATATTGATGGCTGATGCGTGCGAAACAGACAGTCAACTTGGGGATGTTGATATGGGCGACGAGGTGACGGGTGGTGACAGTAGTAAAAGCAATAGTATCACGTCTGAAAGGAGCGTCCAATCTGTTGGCGTCTCTGCATCTTCCCAGTCATCATCCACCAATTCCATCCCACCCATGCATGACCATGATGATTCTGTGAATCATTTCTCACCGCCTTCCATCAGGCCAAGAACTCGCGCTTCCATTGTAAGAATTTTGATATGTCTTGAATATTTCTCTTTGTGACTTTTGCGAAATGGCTGAAACTTACTTTGCAATTTTTTGTGCGATTTTAACAGGCATCTTACTCATCTTCTGTGGAACGTATCCCGAATAACTTTGCTACAATTCGGACCACATCCATTGTGACGAAACAACAGAAGGAGCACATGCAGGAGGACATGTACGAGCAAATGAGTGGCTACAAGAGAATGCGCCGAGAGCACCAAAGTGCATTGCTCAAATTGGAGGAGAAGTGCCGACTTGAGATGGAAGCTCACCGAAAGATGCTCGACTCAGAGTATGAGAACTTGCTACAGCAGTTCTCCAAAGAGTTGGAGAAGCTTCAGGCAAGACACCAGCAAGAGCTAGATAGGAAAATTAAGCAAAATCAAAGTGCAGAGAAACGTCTCACTAAAGAGATCGTGGCGAGACAAGAGCAGGAGCGAAAAAATTTCGAGTTGCATAAGAGAAAGGAGTATAAACAGAATAAGGAACGATGGAAGAGGGAACTGAGCCAAGACGAATCTACGCCCAAACGGCAGCGGGAAGCTACTCTTCAGTAAGTTCATCTTTAACGTACAAAATGGTTTCTTAGTTTGATTCACAACCATAATTTAACACTTTAATTTCCACAGGAGTCAGAAAGATAGCTTAAAACAACAAGAGCAGCAAGAAGAGCAACGAATGATAAGAAATCATAAGGACTATTTAGATTTGGAAGTAAGGAAGTTCCGCAGGAGGAAACTACTTGCTTATCATCAGCTAGAGCAAGATCTGCTGCGAGAAGTAAGATCTCATTCAAATTGGTGTTATTAGGAGAGTATTGATATCGTCAAGGTTTTATTTAATATGACTCATATTTTGCATTCTAGGAGCTTAACAAGCGCCAGCAGCAATTAGAGCAGGCTCATAACGTACTCCTCAAGCAACATGAAATGACTCAAGAGCTAGAGTACAGGTACGTACTGTATTTGTGTATTATTTGGCGAACTAGGTAATACTTTTATTTACAAACTTACTAAAATTTCACTTTTCTTGTAGTCAACAACGTGCCGTACACCAGCTGAGGGAGGATCAGGTAAAAAAGCTCCACCAAACGGAACTTGGAAACCAGCACGAGTACATGAAACGCGCAGAGGCGGAGTTAAAGAAGAAGCACGCTCTTGAGCTGAAACAGCAACCAAAAAGTCTCAAGCAAAAAGAAATTCAAATCCGAAAGCAATTTCGAGATACTTGTAAAATACAAACGGTACAGTATAAAGCACTGAAAGCTCAAATCCTCCAGTCAACGCCCAAGGAAGATCAGAAGCTTGTGATCAAAAAGCTCAAGGATGAGCAACGACGGAAGTTGGCCCTCTTAGGGGAGCAGTACGAACAAAGCATTGCAGAAATGTTGCAGAAGCAGTCCGTAAGTCGACCTCTGTTTAAGTGACCTGGTTTCACACACAACAATCAAATATTCACTAGCAATTTCACTCATTGTGCCTTGCTCCAATTTTAAAGATCCGACTGGATGAGTCCCAGGAAGTAGAAGCACAGCAGCTGAAGGATAAGCTGGAAAGGGAGCTGGAGATATTGATTGCATATCAATCCAAGAATAAAATGCAAGCAGAAGCTCAACGTGACAGAGAAAGGAGGGAGCTGGCAGACAGAGTTGCCGTGCGAAGAAGTCTTTTGGAGCAAAAGGTAAAAACCGCCAACAAATAACACCATATGCAAACATTTAGCAGTTAAAGCAATCCAATCATGTCGTTTTTAATCCAGATGAGGGAAGAACTTCAGCAGTTTGCAAGTGAACGAGCAGAGCGTATCCGAATTCTTCAGGAACGTCAGATGAGAGAGCTGGAGCAGTTTGACGAGGAGTCAACACGACGTGGGTTTAGGTTGGTTACTCGAAATCAAATTTAAAGTTCTAATAATATTAATTTCATTGGAAGAGCATTTAATAATCTTAATTTCAACTTTGTAGTGCAATGGCATTAACGGAGCCATCCGCGCATGACACGTACCATGAAGACGATGCCAAGTCAGGGAGTATGCTGAGTTTAGTACATAGCAATAGCTCCACCTCTGTTGGTCCCAATAGTCTATGAAAATATATTCTAATAATCTTTTGCAAATTAAAAGGAAATGATTTCTTTTTAGGTTTTATTATAAAATTGTGATTGCAGAAAGAAAATTACAAGAAATTGCTGTAAAATGCAGATGGTGAAAGTCGGTTTTGTGACATGTGTTGGCCCCCTGTATTGGTATTAGTGTGCTCCGAACCTCCAACAATATAAAAACGAATGATCACTCCTCGCCAATTAAAAATAGTCTACTGTGAAGGATGATTTTACGTAAAAGGTTGATTACTCGATTCCCATTTCAGTTATTCAATGCTAGCCAAGGGAGCTGCTTATGATGCTATTATTATTATTTAGTTTCAGATAGGAAAACAGAAAATTGTATTGTATCTAAATAATTATTATTCACCTCCAAGCATAATAATTGCTACGATATACATAATTATATGTCATAATATCAAATATACTGATGAAATGTAAACACTTTATTATTTATAAACCCAAACCCACAACCTATACTATTAAGTAAGCAATACTACAGCGCTAATTATTGTACCACATACAGTATAGCTCCATTTTAATTACTTTATCGTCACCAAAACATTTAGCTAAGGGTAATCCGCTGTAGTGTTTTTTTTTAAAGCTGAAACTTGTTTCCGAGCAAACCTTCGTTTTTTTTTTTAAAACGGAACGACCATGTCGTTTTGTATTTTAATTTATGATTTTAACGAAAATAAAATGCCTAGTTCATTTAAAACACAACAAAGAAAGAAATGTCGGAAATTATATACTGCATTCAACTATTTATAAAATTGTAAGCATATTTAAACTTAAATTATAGACTAACAATTACTAATTTATATAATTGATCAAGAGAAAAACATCATGTTCTAGTAGAGTCAATTGCCAATTGGTGTGATGAGAGAAAAATAGTTGGCTATGATAAGCTATAGTTGTAGTTACGAGAAGCATGCGTATGCAAGTAAAATGCCTGGGGTTTCCATTCCTTTCCAAACTTTGTCAAACGTCTTTGTTTTTTTTACGATAAGATTTTAAGCTTTCTCTCCCTGATAAGAAATTGGCTATTTTAAAAAAATGCTTAAAAGATTTCTGTAAAAACGGCTAAAATTCTCTGAAATTATTGGTCAAACCGTTTACTAGTTTTATGTTAGAATAAAATGTGAGTTACCGTGGTTTACATGCCTAAATATTTTAATATTGTAACGGTTGAAATGAGTGTGGAAAAGGCAAGATTGAACGCATCAACAACACACGTTTTAACTTGAGTTGTAAATTGAAATAAAACTAAAGACGTTTTTAGGTAAACAACTGCTGTCAAGTCATATAAAGCCAAAATGCATTAGGAAATTTTATAGATAATTATAAAATTAAATGTAAATTGTTTTAAGGGAAATAGAGGAAAGGAATTAGTATATAAAAGCGGTCAAGACTTGTCAACAAACTGCTATATAATTAAGTTTTATTTATTAAAGACGAGCAAGGCGGATGAAGGCCAAGAGAAATAATTAAAAAGCTTAAAAATTTTGTGCAAGAAACTACTCAAAAAAAATTTAGAGGTGAAAATTTGAAGTAAAGTCATTGGTAATAAAGAATTGCCAGGATTTTTACTCCAAAAGTGGATCCACACGTGATTGTGTAATCAACAAAGCGAGTCTTGTAATGTTAGAGCCAGAGCATTAATGAAGAGATGATGGAATTAATTTTCTAAAGTTAACAAACTAATCATAATTATATAAGTAATTTGGTAGCAGTACCTAAATATATACGTAATTGAAATACTTGGACACAATTGAAAGAGAGAAGAGACAGAGAAGCATCACATTAAGAAAATGTTTTAATTGACATGTGAGATAATGTGAATTATGTAAAAGTAATAAAGGTCGGGAAGACATGCCTAAACTGATATTTGTTCAAAGAAATTTAATTTGAAACATTTTATTAAAACGTTAAATGCACCAGCTACATTTTTCTTTTAAGTTCATTGATATTAAAGACCTTAACTAAGCCAGAAGATTGAGAGATCATTACAATAAACTCCGGAAATAGGAACAGTTACGAAACATTTGATTTGATTATAAAATTACGACCTCTTAAGCTTAATCCCTAATCCACCTCATCCTCTCCAACACCAGCTTTTCCCGGAGTATTCGAGACAAAGATGACATCATCGGCGATCACACTTGTCGTTGTGTGAGGATTCCCACTTTCATCCTTAACTTCTCCGTAAGAGATTCTTCCGGTGACGTAGACCCTCTGACCCTTGCTCATGTACTTGTAGACGGCGTCGCGAAGATAAGGTTTGAAAACGCAAATCCTATGCCAATCAGTTTTCTGGAGGATGCCACCTGTAACAAATTAAGTTAAGTATTAGTGCTCAGTAGCCTTAGACGTTAAACTTGGTAATAATTTTTTAATTTTTATGGTATTAACCTTTCTGGTAAGTATAGTTATTGTGAGTAGCGAGTGAGAAGACGACAACTGGGTGTTCCTGGGTTCCACGCTTTTGGGGATCTCCTCCAACTCTCCCAAGCAGGTTTACATGATTGACGGCTGTGAAAAATAAGACGTAATTAGAATCCAATCATATATTTAGTAATTATTACTGATCTTCTTATTCTTACTCTTTTCCATTCCTTTCTGCGAAGCATGTAATTGGGCATTTTGGGCTGCCTCCGGCTCCGAGTTGACCACCCCTCCAACTGAAAAATGACGTGCTGGACCTGACCCAAGTTGCCAGTTAGTAATCTTCTTGACTGTAAAATTAATACCCGTAGATTTGCACTTAAGCAAAATATCACGTGCCACACGAGAACCCATTTTGTACTTGCGGAAAACAACAGGAAACTGTTAAGTTAAAACTGCCAACTTAATCATCAACTAAATTCAATAGGGTCCAAAATGTCTCCGACAACATAAGTCTGAATTGACAATCAATCAATTGATTGTCAATTCAGACTTATGTTCTCGGAGACATTTTGGACTCTATCATCTATTGAATTCCTAGCAAAGAATATGAAAAATAAGTTGCTAAAATTAATTAATCAAATTCCAAGTTTCTCTTATGGATAATGGAAATAGTAGCACACGAGATAGTAAAGGCGAAAAAGGAGTCATTCCCACACAAAAGCCCATTCTTGTTCGCGGGCTGTCCCATCAGCCCAACCACGTGACAAGCTCTTGTAGCCAATGCTAAGCATATGCCACGTGTTCATTTTCTCTTTCCCCATTTGACAAAACGGTGAGGTCATGTAAACTAAAATGAAACTAATTTCGCCTCTACCTGCCGGATTAAATCCAGGATCACTTTTATAAAGCATGATAACGATTAAATAACTTCATGGGCCTCCTCTTTATCTACACTTTTCACGGCCTTCCTTTTAATGTTTAATGAAATGGATAAGGGCCCTCAATGAAAGCTTTATAATTTCTTAATTAGTAAATTATTAACTGATTAACTTCCTTAAAGGCATTTACTATTTCAAATGTGCTAGATGATAAGCCAAAATCTAAAAAGAATCTTTTTACATTTCGCCAAGTTGCCGACGCCAACTGAGATTTTTCTACTAATCAATCCACTACTAATGAATTACTTTAATTGTTCCAAGAATGCCTAAAATTTCAAAAAAGCCATTTAATTTTACTACTTAAATGCGTGCATTTTCATAAGTCGTTACGCAAAAAAAAGGCAGACATGAGATGTGAAAAAATGTGAATGTGGTTGGTGATGTGTTGGTTTTGCTTGCTCTGTTGGCATTTTGAGAGATGTGAATGTGCATAGTTTTTTTGTATTGAGCTATTCTGTAGCTCTTCTCATGAATCTTTTCAATGCAATGCTAAATAGCCAATGAGAGCAAGCGGTGTGTGAAAAGTCAAGCATTTCCCGATAGACAGAACCAAGTGGCAGTAGAGCCAAGTTCATTTCATCCACCTTGCCATCCATTTACCATCTGCATTCGAGAGAAAAGTGAAGCGGAGACCGCATCTTGATTAAAAACGATCCTCGTAAAAAAAGTAAGTGATTTCGATTTATAAATGGGGTATTTGTTAATTTTTTAAACAATTTGATTTTAATAATTTGGGGTGACCGGTGTAATATTAATTTTAATTTTTAATTTTTTTCCAGCTCGAAATGAAGTGGTTTGAGGGTGGGAAGTATTTCGATTTGTAAATGGAGTATTTGTTAAATTTTTAAACTGTTTGATTTTAAGAATTTGGGGTGACCGGTGTAATATTAATTTTAATTTTTAATTTTTTTCCAGCTCGAAATGAAGTGGTTTGAGGGTGGGAAGAGTGCGACAGCTGTGCTGTTTGCTCTAGCAATGTTGATTTTGGTTAGTGGCGACCCCAACTCCCAACAAGGCACCTTAAACACTGCAAGTGGGGAGGATCCAGCTCGTCTCTTGATTTCCAAGCAGTTGCTGAACAAGTACGTTGTGGAGAATATGGATGTTGTTATCAAATACAGTATCTTCAATGTGGGATCGGTTAGCGCAACTAATGTCTTACTGAAGGATAGCTCATTCGGACCTGACTTCAAAGTTGTTGGGGGCCAGAGTGAGGTGAGCTTGGGGAGGATTCCGCCTTCAGCTAATGTCACTCATACCCTGGTTGTGAAGCCGTTGAAATTTGGATACTACAACTTTACCGCTGCTCAGGTCTCGTATACTTCTGGGGATGATTCGAAGGAGGTTAGTACTAATGACTAAAAGTCTACACCGTTTATCATTCGATTAGTTTTCTAACAATTTATTTTTTGAATATAGATTCTTCAAGGATTCTCCAGTGAACCGGGTGAAGGATATATTGCACCATTCAGGGAATTCGACAAACGTTTCTCTCCACATTTGGTAAGCTACTATTTTTAAAAAGATTTGCCTTTCGAATTTGTAGTGCAAATTTGAATCTAATTACTATTTAAAATTACAGTTGGATTGGGCCGCATTCGCAATCATGTCACTTCCTCCACTCTTCATTCCATTCATGTTGTGGCACTCGAGCAAATCCAAATACGAAGGTGTTCTAAATGCCAAAAAGCTTAATGTAGAGGCAGTAGTGCTTAATTTTCAACTAAAATCTTTCAGTGTGCAGTTGGAGGAGTTTGAAATTTAGGATTATTTTATGAAAAAAAGTGTTTTGAATGTATTCGTTCTTTTCTTTTATTGCTACACATTTTTGTTTTTGTCAGGATGAAAGTTTGGGGTGCAACAAATAATGTTAATGATTGTAAATTAATTGTCCTTGCTATTAGCATATTCTTATACCAATGTTTAATGGAGAGAAATAAAGTATGATGTGTGAATCGTTACGATTTTTTTTGAGATGTTTAGTTATAAGAAATTAATATTTAAGTTACTAAAGTGATAACCCCATTTAGATGATCTACATGTTAAGTCTTAACTGTTCGACTGAGCATAATGGAGAGATTAGTGACGATACAAAATTGTTTCAATAAACCATTCATCTGATATTATTTGTTTAAGAATATGTAATTTCAAGTTTTATTCACATTTCAAAGTCGGACAAAAATTGTCATAGAATTAATCACAGTTGGGTTTAACTAAACATAGAATCTTTGGCGTATTTGACCTTGACATAGGAAGTGTTTATAGCTTAGATGATTTACCAACAAGATCGACGTAACCCCCGGAAACAACAGTTTGTCCTGTTTCTTTTACTTGAACTTCAAACGGTATGCGATTACCGTCATTCCAAGTGAGAACTTGGAGAGTCTCTCCAGGATAAACTGGTTTGGAAAAGCGACCTTTGACAGCTCTAAATAGTTTAGGATCGGAGTCGGCATACTTTCTAAGAATTAACCTTACGGCAATTCCATAAGAGCAAAGACCATGCAAGATTGGTTTTGTAAAGCCTCCCATTTGAGCAAAATCGGGATCAATATGTAAAGGGTTAGCATCCCCACTTAATCGGTATAGGGCGGCTTGACCTTTGTCTGTTTTAAACTCGAGGACTGCATCAGGTTTCCTTTTTGGTGGGGGAATAGGTCTCGTGATGAGCTTCTCCGTATCCTTCTTGCCACCGAATTTGCCAGCGCCAACCTCAAAGGTTGACCATTCTGTTGTAAATATTGGTCCGTTTTCATCTTCTCCTGTGACTTTTATGACGTAGACGCATCCCGAAATTTTGTCCATTACATCGACCACTTCTGTCTTTAGAGTTAGCTCAGCTTCCGAAGGTAATGGGCGAAACAGCTCTACGTACTGTTCTCCGTGAAGGATCTTTGTGAAGTCGACATTAAGGCTGGGGAACTTCATCACCTCGAACATACACTGCATTCCGGGAACAACGGGAAATGTTGGGAGGACACGGAAGTCGTCAGAGTTTTCGTACAAGTAGTTCATGCCCTCTGGGTCATCCAAATGGAGGCCCACTATTTAAAAAAAGAAAACTTTTAATAGTTCATGAGGTTATTAAAGTCCTTTCCAATTAAACTTACATCCAAGGGCATACAAGATGGCATCATTGACTTTATATTTGTGCTTGACATCAGGGAATGATACTTGACTTAAATTAAATCTGGTAACGTCTTTAGCATCCCCGAGTCCCTTCTCCTGAGTCCTTAAGGCATCCATGAACTTCCCCATTGCTTCTTCCGGAGCTGTAGGCATATCAGGATTGGTAGACATGTCTGTGATTTGTGCCCACCTGTCTCGAACTCCCTCGATGGTCACATCATCCAACAAGTTTGCCCGTAGTACTGCCCCTCCAGATCTTTGCCATTGATCTGTTGAAGTAATTATTAGCTACTTATTAGTTGTTCAATTAAGTTTCAAAATATATTGACAAAGCTAAAGAATCATACATCTTGCGGCAAATCCTGCGGCAGATTCTATCACAGCACCGTTTTCATTACAGTCTTCATGACAAAGCCAGGCTACGACTGGAGCTATTAAATCTGGCTTCAATGCCCCGTGTAATTCTAAATAAATAAAAGTAAAACATTTACAAAAGTAATCAATTACATAATTAGTACAAAATGGCATTACCTGGAGGAAGAATATTTTCAGTCAATCTCGAGCCTGCCATTGGAACAATAGTATTCGAGAAGATATTATAGCGAGCCCCTTCCTTCGCCAAAGTATTCGTTAAACCGACCAATCCAGCCTTAGCTGCCGAATAATTAGCTTGTCCAAAATTTCCAAGAATGCCTGCCACCGACGACGTGTTGATAACTCTTCCATAATTCTGTTTCCTGAAGTGTGGCCAAGCAGCCCTAGTCGTTTTATACGCGCCCATCACATGCACCTGGTTGATTAGATTCCAATCCTCGTCCCCCATTTTGATGAATGACCGATCTCTTAAAATACCTGCGTTTGTTAATAAGAATATCGATCTTGCCAAACTTTTCAATCGCAGTGTTAATGATTTTATCGCCATCAGTCACAGAGTCATAATTTGGAACTGCCTTTCCACCCTTCCTTACAATTTCATCCACTACTGAATCCGCAACACGCTGACTACTCCCATCCCCTTGCATACTTCCGCCCAAGTCATTGACGACCACTGAAGCTCCACGATCAGCAAGGAGTAAAGCGTAAGCCTTTCCTAAGACCTCCTCCTGCCCCCGTCACCACCACAACTCTCCCATCAAATCTCAGTAACCGATTCATCCCCGGAATAGCTTTAATTACAGGCCTTTTTGAAGTCCGAGCTAGAAACAGCTTCCACGTTGCAGCAAACAATGACGCTGCAATAAAACAATTTCAAACCTTTAAAACCTTTTCCTTAAAAGAATCCAAAACCTTTCACTTTCCAATCCCAATTAAATATTTACTCTACAATTCCTTAAAGGATTATCCTTGCTATTTATCAATGGTCAACCTCTAACCAACAAGAGTCAATAAGTCATAAGTGAATAAAATCATTGATAAGCGAGCTATGTCCTTGTTTCAATCTGGCCTTTCCACTCCCACTTATTATCCATCATTAAATAAACCATGCCTCACATAGCAACTATAACATCAACATCGCAAAAATAATAACTTTAAATGAATCCCCACCTCAATCAAATACACTATTCCATGTCAAACAAGTTTCTTTTACTCGATTAGCTTTTACTTTCAAGATAGGTCCGAAGAACACTCGAAACAGGCTTATCATGTAAAATTATAAATTAGGTTAAACTACCTTTTAGAAATGAAACTTACAGTTACCCGTAGCAGACATCTAGGATATTCCTCCCCACTNCTATTCCATGTCAAACAAGTTTCTTTTACTCGATTAGCTTTTACTTTCAAGATAGGTCCGAAGAACACTCGAAACAGGCTTATCATGTAAAATTATAAATTAGGTTAAACTACCTTTTAGAAATGAAACTTACAGTTACCCGTAGCAGACATCTAGGATATTCCTCCCCACTTGACACGTGCTCCATACAAAAATTAGAATTAAACTAAAATAGTAGTTAGTAAAATTGTAGTTTAGTAGTTTAAATAGCTGAAAAATGACAAGGATTGTATGATGAAGTGTGAAAATTGGATAACATGCAAGGTAGAAGCTACAGCTGCCGGAAACTCACATGCTCTCTGCTCTCTAATGGACAACATGACAAACAAAGTGAATTGCTTTCTAAAATTGCATTAGAGCTTTACAACCACAACTGCTTCTTTTAATGTCTCTTTAACATTTAAGTTTTCATCGATTTTTGCTAAAATTTTCAAAATGCATGTAAATTTTACATTGTAAATGCAAAAAGTATGCAAACGACATGCATAAAAATTATGAGCTAACTACTAAAGACATTTTCCGCATCTATTATCGAACAATCGAAAGGAAATCGTCAGATTACGATTATGAACTCATTTGGAGTTGAGGCTGTGACAAAATATTTCTTGGAAGTTATTTACGTTTTCAAAATACTGATTACAAAACGGTTTGTTTCTGGCTAGAATTGATTTTAGAATTTTCCAGGGCTTTAGGAGTTGAATTAAAATTAAAGTTAAATTAAAATGAGAGATCTCGGAAAAGAAGCAAGTTCAAATACGCAAAACTCCCGCATTCTAGAGGGGAATGGGAGATAGGGTCATGGGTCATGCGTTCATTTACATAGTTTGGGCTCAAAGCAATAGGAGCGTGCGTAGCGTCGGT
>JAHZMU010000338.1:5894-17062 GCA_027743725.1 Rambutsinella grinnellia | reverse complement strand
TTTTTGGCAATCATCAGTTATCAATAGTATAATTACGTTTTTTTCACATTAATAGCAGTCCACAAATAGTCCTTCAAAAATTGAAGAAAGTGAAAGTCGTCACCATACAATATAGTAGAATTATCTCTGTAAAAGTAAAATCTCAGGCCAATGATTGCAGATTATAATTGCTCATAACATGATTTCCGTCACAGACGAGTCAGGTAAGCTCTCTAACTATATGCATAGTATTAAATATGAAACTGTCTAATACCTGCTTTCTCTTTTAGTCTGATACGGAGTGTGAAAATATGTATAATAAAAAGGAACTTTTATGAACGTTTTTATGTGAGTGAGTTACGGTAATTAACTTCGTTGTTTGTTACGTTTTATATGGGAGGTTCTGACGCTTAAGAAAAATCTGTCTGGTTCGGTTTCGATTTTGTAATAATTTTGTAGTGTCGTTGCTTTCTCTTATGTCAGGTTTGTCACTCATTTGTTAAGCAGTCAAACAGTCTTTATGTCATGGATTGAGCTACATTACTACAGGAATGAAAAAAGCAGTCACTTACCCACAGTTTGTACGAATCTCATCTAAAGAAGCAGAAGCGATGGTTGTTGATTAGCTTCAAAGTGTAATAATATAGTATAGTTCTAACTAAATTCTAACATCTCAAAAATGCATTCATGGCAAATGTGATTGAAACTTACAAGCTACACTTCTTAATTACACTTTTAAATTGGGGAATATTCAATTAATTATTATGTTTATTTTACACTTTTTACAGAGGCCTAATCCTAAAATCTTAGATTCTCAATCATCCACTTCAACCATATACCCCACAGCCTGTAAATACTGAAAGCCTTTCACTGTGACACTTCACATTTCCAGCATTCGGTTG
The DNA here is from genome assembly GCA_027743725.1 of Rambutsinella grinnellia. NCBI lineage: Eukaryota > Metazoa > Arthropoda > Collembola > Entomobryomorpha > Entomobryidae > Rambutsinella > Rambutsinella grinnellia. The sequence continues at coordinate 16,181 of JAHZMU010000338.1, read as the reverse complement.
TTCCTCTACATGTGCATTCCACACTTTAACTTATCCTTATTATTGCACTAATACCTGACTTCTGCGCTGCAAGAGCCTTCTACCTTTAGAAACCTATGGTTTTTTTACTAGTGTTTTTGAATAGAAACACGACTAGATAATTTCTCCAAAAAATTCAACCTTCCTCAACTCAAGAACGACTTTCACTTTTCAAGCGCAGTTCATCATTATTCTTAAAGATGAAACAAATTCATCAAAACTCTTCAATCCTTTAAGCCTAATAACATTAACACGGAGCTATATTAATCTACTACAAGAGCCAGACGCCAAAAAGACACAGATAGAGCACATTCAGTCATATTTATTTTTGAAATACTTTTTCTTCTTCTTCACGCATTTAAAACGATTCCTACTGCAATGAAAGATTAGCATTGAAAGTGATTCCATTTTATTTGTAGCAGATTGACACTTTTTTTTTAAATATGAAGAGATTGTGCAGCATAATAGGTTATACTGGATACTAGCTGGAGGAGAAACGTGTGGGAGAAAGTGCAGTATAGGTAATTTCACTTACAGCGAGGCACACTTCAGATTGAGAGAAAAGGAAGCGAGTCTTACAACGTATTATAGAGAGAGCTTATCAGTAACGATAAAGTAAATTATGCGTAGCAGATAACTTTAAAAGGAAATTAGTTCTTGAGAACGCAGAGGCTTAAGACCTTTTATCGATAGCAAAAAAGCCTCTGACAAAGAAGAGCTTCAGATGCGAAGAGTTTTCTTTTAAAACTTTTTCTACAAAAGTTATTCAGATGGTAAATAGTTATTGCTCGATTCAAAAAAATCCGACCTTGTCAATCCATCATACGCAAGTAAAAAATTATATTTTTACTTTGGTTAGTATTGAGATACCTAATTATTTGATATCATCTATTTTTTTAATACTAAAAAGGTTTAGCAAAACTGATTGTATTGATTTTTTGAGGGTACCACCAGACAACCAACCAGGTCCATGGAATAGGTACCTTCTTTATTATCCAGACATTTTTTCGCTAAGGTCACACGGCAAATCGTCCGAGCTGGCAAAGTGAAGTGTGATAGTCGAGACAGTTGATTTAATAGATCGGATGAGAATGTGTGCGTATTTTTAACAAAGAACTTAAAACAATAAAGTTCATTTTTTTTCGAGCACAGAGTTTGGACCAGGGTTTAAGATGAAATCAAAGAGCATTCTACAGTTTAGTTTTTTTGAACTTGTACAATAAATATTTTTCTTAGAATTATTCACACTTTCTACACACCTCTCTATACAATCTGTCCTTTTTGGCTATCCATCGAAGACACAAAAACGAGTGCAAACAATCATGTTTGTCTGAATGTCATCCTGTCACTTTCTACTTAAGAGAAATATTTAATTATTAAGCTTTTATCTTACAATCCTACCATATTACGCTTACGATAGGCAAATATTACATCAAGATATGAGAATATATGTACGGAATGTTATGTAATATGTTTAAAGTTATTTTCAGCAGAGCCTTTTCTCTTGATTTTCAATGAAAAATACAAATTACTTCGCTGCTCTCTAGTCTCTCTCTAATATCTTGATCTTGACAACAACGGTCTTGCTCTTATCGTCACGTAATATTATTAGTATCGGAGAAATATCGGAGAAAAATCACAAACAAGTTGAGTTATTTCGGATTTTGCGTTCTTCAGTACGTATTCACTTAATTCTCACAGAACAATTCTAGAATGCTTTTTGCATATATCGAAACATCTCATCTGACATGAGATGATTGCTTTGCTCAGGGGACTGTGTGATGCAAAGCTTTAAGATTTCAAATTCTTTGAAATTTTTAGGGCTTTCCCTTTAGACAACCTTCCACATCTCGTTTTTTGTTTAGGCCGGTACAATATACAGTGTCACAGACATTTGTTGTGTATTTTTTTGCAATTAAGCGTGCTCTATATAATAGAACGAAGTGGTCAAGGACGCTGAAGACAATTCTATGGCTTAGGTGACCGGAAGAGGCACACCGCACCACTTTCTCTTTTTCCGAAACAACTTGGTTTCATGCAAGAGTGGCTATTAGCTCACACATTAACTTAATTTTTAACAGCTTAAACTTTAGACTTTTTACACTTAATTTGATAAAGTCCATCACGCATCATTTCCTAAACGAGTATACAATGAGCATGTTTACTGGGGATGTCTAAAGTTTTGGTAACTACCTTTCAATATCTTCCCCTTGTCCACCTCTGGAGACTATTGATTGTATAATTAAATCTTATACAATTAAGCTCCAGCTCAGAACTTTTTAATTATGCGATATATTCACAATGTTTTGCCTAATTATCCATCTCTCTCTACGAGGAAGTCTATTGTTAAGGAAAATACGCGAAAGCTCCAAATATATATTTGTAATTAGATCGCAAAAAACTTACTAGCTACGTAATAACCTGAGAATTTGCATATTTAATACATATGTATAATATTGCGGTTTTAAGCACACAGTTGGAGTCACGACTTATGACATTCTTGAAAGAGAAAAAAGACTTTCTCTGTACTGAATTGTACCACTTGATTTGGCATGGCCTAAAATGGTGAAGGAGCTTTATGTAAACTGTAAATATATATAATCTTGTTGTGCACTAAAACTATCTTAATTCTAGATAGCTTATTAATAAATATAGTCATCAACAAGGTAGACTTCAGGATGGTCAATTGTTCTTTTCTTGATCATTGATTTGCTTTCTTTTTGTAAAATAGTATCTATTGTAATGTCAGGCGCACTGTCAGTCAATACGAGGAAAAGCATATTGAGCGACTCCGGCCTTGATAACGTCGTTTACTGAGAGCCAGTTAAGAGTTTTTAACAAGTTATATATTACAGTTAGCGGAGAATACATTCATAAGTCACACGTATAGTTGCTGTTGATTGTTTACACTGAAAAACGAGAGCAGAGCTGATTTCATATTCGCAGGTAGAGCTGAACTGGAGGGGGAGTTGGAGCAGTTTTTTACTACTGTCCAATCACAATCAGCGAATTTGATGCTCCCAGTCCAAGTCCGAAATTAAACGAGGACACTTAATTACTAGCTTATATTCGGAAAATGATTACAGGTAATAATGCATAGATTTTTACATACTTTATATAATAATCTCACAGCGTACAGGACTGACTGCGGTACACAATATATTACAGTACTATGTCATTTAAAACTTTGTTCTTCCTCTTTTACTCAAGTCAATTCTATTGTACTTATAGTAAGTCAACACGTTTTAGATAATTTTCATTGTATAGTTTTCACTGAAGGGCTTCATCAATCTTATTTGATGTTGAGTTTCATTGGGCAAATGGTTTCTCAAGTCAATTCGAAAGCGGATATCTAGGGCAGATATTTTCTCTTTCGCTGATCGTCAATAGTCATTATTTGGTAGTCCTCTTGGACACATTTTGCTGCTGTGTATTGCATTATTTCATGCATTATTTGATTTTGGATTGCGATAGGCTTTTGCCAAAATCACCATCTTTTTAAAAGATTTTTCAAAGATCTTCCAGACACAAAGTCTCTTCTTGACTCCTATTTTTCTACAACTCAAATGTGAATAGACTTCGGTATCGTGAACTTGTTAGTCGTAAACCGTAAGAATAATCGCCATTTTTTATACCAAATACCATGTCGTAAAATTACCGTATACCTAAGTGATTATGAGATGATTCGGAGAGAATAAAAGGATCTTAATCTTTGTAATCGTTGTCAGTGATAAACGTAATCCTATTTATAAATATAGTTTAATACTAATTATCTCACATTTTGGGAGTAAGCTTTTCACCGTCCTTCCTCTAATATTGTTCCAGAGTCAGACATAACCATTTTATAAGGTAGGATGCATTAGAACAAGATCAAGTTAAGCAACTGTACTTGGAGACAATGCTGATTGTTATGATGATCTTCGGGATATTCGACGTAAAATGAAAAGGTGTCAGCCTATTTCAGTCCTTTAAAAAATCATATGTAAATAAAAATGAAAATAAAAAAGCAAAACAGCAAAATAATTATTTTCCAAATAAAATTAAAACAGTTTTAATAATACATAATTGTAGCATAATAAGTAAGTCATAAAATTCTTAATATACAATTACTTTTCTACCTGATGATATGATTATAAACTAGCATAATAATGTAATATAGGTAATGTGTAATTGTAGTAAGCATAATAATTATCACTAGTTCACATTATTATAGCTTTTAGGCATACTCTTCCCTTTTACCTTCCTCGTATGCAATTCATTGTAATCAACAATCGATTTGGTGGTGAATAAAAGAAATCACTCATCAGAGCAAAAAAAAAGTACATGGATCATGAGAATTCATTTCCTTCTCTCTTAAAACCAAAATGATATTTACAGTGGTTATGTAAGTATTTTATGTTGGCTTAAACACTTTATATTTAAAACTGACAGAACTGTATGAGCCTTCTTGTCCATTCATATGACTCTTGTTTGAGATTTAAAGAGAACTCTCACAATATTAGAAACTTGCGTTCGTCATTTTTTTCTAGTTTTTTCCTATTAAATTTACAATACTTAGAAACTGGCTTAGTTTTCTTCTGGCTTGAGTGGTGCAGTTAATAAAATACTTGGATACAGCCAGTCAAGTCCATCTACTTTCAAAGCTTTTTTTCAAAGATTTTTAAAATTGTTCAATACTTTGGACAGGCAAACCACATAAATTGGTGTTTTTTTCTCTAAAATGTCTACAGTAAAATTAAAATATGCTATTTAAAGCATCCCACAAAATAACTAATCGTTGACACATTAATTAAAATAAGGTAAATTAAATCATTGTATAACACAATCGGTATGATAAAACTTAAGTATTATGTGCTTACTACAAATAACTGCTCACTTAAAACAAAATGTTTTTTTAAACGATAAAATAATTATGCTTTACAAAATAAACATGTTGATCAGTACTTCGTCGTCGTTATACGTGAAAGGGTACACGGATTAGAATCATTTAAAAGAATGTAATTGGTTGTTACTTTTAAAATGGTAATCATAAAATTAGAGTATAGAACCTAAACTTCTTTAGCCATGTCATTAAAAAGGTACGTAAAACAAAACAATCTCAACACACGAATTTTTTTTTGCATTGCATTTCTTCATTTGGTATTCATATCCTGACCTTAATCAATCATAACCCTTTGACCTTCAACAAAAGTGGATTCTCCACTAAAAAAATTCAATCCCTAAAAACTATCATGATTGCAAACTAAAATTATATACAAGCATTATGCTTATTGTCGCTGATAAGCTTGACTTGGAAACTCAAACCTTTCCATTCCATACCCCACTTAGCCACAACAAGACAGCAAGAGTCACTTTCTTTTAATCAGATCCATTTTTCGATAAAGTCAAACTCGAACCTAAATTTAAACTTAATGATTAGTATAATTGTGCAACCTACTTAAGTAACGATAATCATTAGACAAGCAACTGTTTTGGCGGATGTGACAAAATATGATGATGATCAATGAGGAACAGTGAGCAATTGAAATTTCATTATGTCAACGCATCACCATTAAATCTTCACTTGTTAAACCTTAATAATTAATAAGTGGATGTAATAATTAAAATCGTAAATCTCAATCTTAAACATTAATTAGATATCACAGGGGTCTGATTGCAAACTTAAAAACAAACGTGGATTTTCCAGATATAAATTATAAAGATCCAACTGCATTATTAATCAAACAAAAAAGCTATGAAATAATTTCATAAAATCACAATAAAATAAAAAGGACAGACATTTTCTCATGATAATCCCGTAAATTTTCATAACATTCGTAGGGACTAAAAAGTAAAACTGGGAGACTTTTTTCTTTAAGCATTTTTTTCTATACCAAATCACACAAAGAAAGCAACCTTAATAATTAATGAACACGTAAATACCCTTCATATTTCCTTTCACGGATACCCAACTTTTCATTCACAACTCAAAGGCAGACTAAAAGATGGACAGAGTCCAATTATAGATGCCGTATTGAACAAGCTTGCATTTCCCTTCAACTTCCGACCTGAGTTTTCCCTCTAATGAAAGCAAAAAGGTATTAGGTACTAATTAAGCTTTTTAAAATAAACTTAAAGGTAATTTTGGGTGGTAGTAAGTGCACTCTTTTACACTTTGAGAGTAAAGCATTATTGCAAAATACTTCATTGTACACCTTCATACAGAACACCGATTTCCCTCGTGCATTTTACTACTTCTGGATGGACATAGTACACACCATTTAGCTTCATATTATTGCAAAAAATATCCTAAAAATACTAAAACAATTAATGAGTTATTTTTTCTACTACGCAAAAATCCTTTAAAACCCGCAACATAAAACTCGTCTTTATATGAATGAATATGAATGCATAGATTTTTTAGTGCAGTCTAATTACTAAATTAACTTAAATTAACTTGACATGAATGAATTGACTATAAAATGGTATGCCATGGCAGGTGTGTAAAATCCTATCTAGAAACGTCCCTTTCGGAGAGAGTGGCGAGGATATACGATGCAGATGTTAGTAAAAGACAGGCAAACTTTTTTAGGTACGTAATAATTTGTTTTCGTATGGAATCTTTTTTTTCGCATCTCAGTTTTGGTTTGAGAAATAGCTAATCGTAAGAAGAGTAGAAAGCTTTTGTAATAATTAGTAATCGCCACATCCTGCAAACTACCTAATAATATCTTTCGTTGGACACAATAGTATTGAGCCATTCTGTAAGCATCAAGGCTGATGTAAATACCGAATATTTAGCACAAAGTAATTACCTTTAACACAAAACAAGCTAACCAATATGGTTAAGTAATGTTAACTTTTGCACCATTTTTTTAAGTGTATGACAATACTGATTAAAACATTAAATTAATATAATTAATTGACACAGTTTATGTAATAAAATCAAAGAAATTTACACTTGTTGGCAGCAATTTGGATGCGGAGTATGAGGTATTTGAAAATAGCATCATTTTCAGTTCAAATGAGTAAACTCTCTGCTCTCACAAGCAACTTTTGTGGGACGGGATGACAATAAATATAACACATTTAACAAAAGTCTCAAGTGACACATTCTTGAACACGACAGCAGTCAAACTTTCCTATCAGTAAACGACCAAAAATGTTAACGTGGAGAAACCAATTATTAGAAATTTTTATACGTGTGCGGTGTGTGTGGTGGACCAGATTCGTTTTAATTATTACAACCTCAAACTTAATAGCTAGAAGCAGTATTTGCAAACATCACAGTTAATAAATTATCGTCTGAAATTATACCCATCAATGCCACTACACCTACTGTTAATTTTGAAAATATTAACCGAATTTGTTTTTCTCAATTTTTGTTAATAAATGGGTTTAAGGTGAAAGTTTTTTATAAGATCACTTTTTGTTACGCACAACTAATAACTGTTTCGGGATAAATGATTTAACATATTTATAAAGTTTTTGACTAAACTCGCTGAGATTTACTTTAGAATTAGGCATAATAAGAGCATAGTAGGTGCATGTATTAAATCTACCTAATTATTACTATTTTAGCTCAAAATTGATGNAACTCGCTGAGATTTACTTTAGAATTAGGCATAATAAGAGCATAGTAGGTGCATGTATTAAATCTACCTAATTATTACTATTTTAGCTCAAAATTGATGTGGACAGTTTGTTACATTGATAATCTCTAGAGATCGTCTTTGGCTTTTCAAGGATACAGACTCATGTTTTGCAACTAAGTCTAATAAAACTGAGGATTGTTTGTCTTTGTGCTTGTAAATTTTTTTTTGAAAATTTCTTCCGATGCTAGAATGAAGAGGTCACATCGTTATTCGATTAGTAATGGCAAGTTCAGGTTTTTTGCAGACGTCTTTTTTTTACTAAATTATAATCTATCTAATTAATTTCGAAATGAAATTGAGATTTTGGTTTTCACTGTCTTCCCTCCAAAAGAATTGTCACTATCCACAAATGCCTTCTCGCTAAGTCTGCTTTCAAATCCTCACTATTAACGTCTTTGTACGGAGAAAAAATTGAGAATGAAATGAATGACAAGACTGATTAGTTTTTATAAGGAATACACTGCAGGTGGGAAACTCAGTACGTACTTTAATAGCAGCGAAAATTGGTCTGAAGCTACTGCCCTATCTCTCTCGATTCATCACATTGACAATCCGGCCGTTTAACAGTTCACAAATGGAATAACGCTTTACGAAATGTCCTTACCAATAATAGTTTTTCTTTCTCTAACTAATTTATATAATTGATCTGGAGGTCTAAAATGAGCATTCTGTTGAAAATGAACTAAAAACCCTTTGTATGCATTTAATTATCACTGGACATAGGCATTTACGTAGAAGGGTAACTCTCTCACCTTCCGAAATACTTTGGACACCTCTCACGAACCAAATAGCTGATCTCTAAACAATTCTTTCTTTCTTTCTAGCCCTCAAACCTGTCTTGTTCGAAATTGTAAATGACATATCAGCTCTTATTCAGTTCCACTTCCAATAATTTCCTGACGGATCATAACAGTTTTCCCACAGCCTGGCTGGATCTTGTCCTTAATGCTAAATATTGCAGTAATTTTTACCTATTGCTTACCAAGTAATGAAGAAAAGTATTTTGTACTTTAAACCGAGTGTCTTTTGCAGAAACACCCTCCCTAACTTTCACCTTGCCGTCAGGGCTCTATTAAGAGCTTTCATATTGCAGTTGAAAATCGTAATAAAATGAACAAGTAAATGTAAAATAAGGCTTTTGCTTTCTTCTACAGATCAGTATTTATGACTGGAATATTTTTAGTAAAAATCACAAGCGAAAACAGTAGTTTATAATTGCCAAATTTAACTCGAGACAACTCACAAAGTGGAGTTAATTAATTTAAAAGTGGAAATGTTGTTTGAACCAAAAGGAAACAAAAACTGATTAAAACACGAAAGTATACTACCAATAATATGAAATATCAACTGCATTACTCCTTGACAGCTATCTCCAGTTGGTATTTATGACTCGATACTCTGCAATCTCACCTCGAACCATCTTCGATGCTTAAAATCAGTGGCTTAAAAACTATTGGGTTTTCTTAAAAACTATCTTAAAAGCTAAATACCACACATCTTAATGCAATCTTATTGTTAGTTAATCAGTCCCTCAAGAATGACTCATCAAGTGACAATCATCGTTAAACGAAGTCAGCATTTATTCCTAAAATATGTTGACGATGATAAACGGTGATTAGCGAATGAATTCTTTACGATCACACACTTCATTGGTCTTGCAAATAGGTTTTCTACCAAAAGTCATGCTTGGTTTCATCTTTTGTCTTTCATTTAGAGTAAAACAAAGGAACAAACACATTCTCTTTTACGCGAAAAAAGAGTCTCTAAACAAACTTAAAACTTTAGTCTAAAAAATATGTGGAGGTTTGTTGAAATCAAATAGACACCATTTTTTGTATTATGAGAATGCTGATGTAGAAGTACCGTTTAATCAGTATTAGTAGTTTAAAATGTACGGAACACTTGTCAATAATCCCCTAAACGTATGTCTACAGCTCCTTATCATGAACGCGTTGATTTCTCTCAGGTGGAACAAAAAAGCTCATATCAAATATCTTTTTTATTCTTCTCTCCCTCATTCATCACAACGATGGTAATTCTTTTGGTGGGTAAAAATATTGAAATAACTTTCTCGGTAAGGAAGCAGCAGCTATCTTTCTCTGGGCTAAAGCCCATCTTGCTTTTAAACCATCGGGTTTTTTTGCCACGATAGAAATCAACTTTCAAGTTCTTGCCCTATCTTCGGTCTGAGTTAGCCAATCATTCATCGACCCTTATTATGCTTGGATCCTTAATTTCTATCCCTTTCTAGTGTTTTTATGGTACAAGAATATATTATCAGCTAAAATACTGTACACGAAAAAATCCACTCAATAATACCATTCAATGACACCTGCTATTAAAATCATTTCCCTTTTGTTCAAATGGCTCGTGCATTTCCTACATTCTGCCCTGATCTTTCGCTCCTAACATTAAAGCAATGCAAAACCTTCACTTATGCTCTCCTTTACTCTCCACAATGATTACCCACTTAAGACTTAATTAGCTACAACTACTTTTAAATTATGATTACACATTGGTGTGTTTGATAATATCACTGGAGAATTGCTCACAATGTTTCACTTATTAATTATCTTTTTATCTCGAACAAGCTACTAAGTCTACCCCTTAACACTTAAAACTGTTCATTAATTAA
>JAHZMU010000337.1:0-10172 GCA_027743725.1 Rambutsinella grinnellia | reverse complement strand
CTTCCTATTTACTGATCAAATTATCAATTCATGACGATCAATATCCAACTGTGAAATGAAAGGGTAGAGAGCTTGTGCACTCAAATTCAACTCACTCCTTCTAATCAGATTGAAAGAGTATCCCTGAACAAATCCCATATATATTTCAAAATTAAACACTACCCTTTTCTCCTTCAATTATTATTTCAAAAGTTCATTTGTGGTAGAGCTTTTAAGAGCTTGAAACAAATGCATTTTTCAGTAAATTAACACGAGGGTGAGAGACAGTTGGTGATGCAATCACTTTGTCTTTTAATCCAGCTCCCATTCTCCCATGAGAGTAGAGCGCTATATGATCCAAGAAGATAAGAATTATTAAAAGTTGTAAAATATTAGGAGCCTTTTCAATTTGATTAGAGCATGAGTCAAGCTGGAATTAAATCTTCTCTTTGATATTCCAAAATAGGAATGAAAAGACATCAAAAGAATTGATCCTGATCACTAAATCGAATTCAAGGCTACGAATTACTAATTCCGAATCAAATACGAGATCAATGAGCTTACATAAGAATTGCGTGGGTGCTGAGAATGATGACTAGACCACGACTAATTTTACAATCACGACACAATTACCACCTGACATTTATATTTACCTCGTATTTCATACACGAGGTAGTTCTTACACGAGTCAACAACTAGAGAAAGTAATCACATAAATAATGCACCTGCAAACTTGCATATGCAATTACTCTCGTTACTAATTCCGAATCAAATACGAGATCAATGAGCTTACATAAGAATTGCGTGGGTGCTTGGATGATGACTAGACCACGACTAATTTTACAATCACGACACAATTACCACCTGAGTCAGGTGACCTGACATGTATACCTCGTATTTCATACACGAGGTACTTCTTACACGAGTCAACAACTAGAGAAAGTAATCACATAAATAATGCACCTGCAAACTTGCATATGCAATTACTCTCGAGGCGAGAAAAAAGGCTAATTGGTTACATTCTATATCAATATTAGATGTTGTATAATTTGGTGCAAATGGCAACCTGTCTCTCTCGACATATTTCAGTTTTTTTGTCATTACACCAGCCATTATTATGCAATGCATGTTTAGGTTTTTTCTATGCGTGCTCCGTCTAACCCTATTTTGTTCGCTAACAAGCAATCAACCATAAAGATAGCCGACTAGACACTAGACGGAAGAGTAAAAAAGCGGAAAANGCAACCTGTCTAAATCGACATATTTCAGTTTTTTGTCATTACACCAGCCATTATTATGCAATGCATGTTTAGGTTTTCTATATGCGTGCTCCGTCTAACCCTATTTTGTTCGCTAACAAGCAATCAACCATAAAGATAGCCGACTAGACACTAGACGGAAGAGTAAAAAAGCGGAAAAATGTCAAAATTCATTACTCTGCGTATTTCCTCGGAAAAAAATGACAGTCGGTGCCAATTACCTCACCGTGTGCCTAATCACAATAGAAACATGGCACGGGTTTAAGTTTAGTTTTTAGAAAAATGAGTCAATAGGGAGAAGACAGAACAAAGGATTCATTCACAAAGAATCTTTACCATTTCATGCTTATTAGTCCTATCATCAGCTTTATTGCCAAGTGTAATACATTTTGAGAAAAAGTTACAAAAAACAGTCCCACTAAGCTTTAATAAGGCACATGCTGTGCACCGCTGAGAGACTCTATAACTTGATGTTTCCCGAAAACATGGGAAATTTATGGAATATTTTCCTACACTCCACACATTGTACACACATGGAGAAATATGATGAGGCGGAAGTTGTTAAAAATCTTCTGTGAAGCCCGTCCATATCCTTTTGGGTACCGACACTTACCCCAACTCTAAATCTCTAAACCTTGTGCGGATTTTCTTAGAACTTTGTCCTTCCCATGCAAGATCCAAGAAGGGAGGCGATTACACCAAACCTTTTAAATTAGGTTGGATGATATATGGATCATTTAACTTCATTTTTCCTTTACTGGAGCATTTACCAAATGGGGATTTGAGACGCACGCTAACCAGCTAAATAGCTTTATAGCCAACGGGAGCAATTTTACCAATTTTTTCACAGTTTTTCATTTACGTAATACCTCCGCAAATATGGGTTGCTCTAAATCTTCGAGTATAAAATCGTGTTTTGTCGCATTCTTTTGCATGCATGTATTACCAAATGAAAGTAAAAGTGGTACTTGTGCTTCCTTTCAAAGGAAATTTGGGTCGCTGTAAAAATTACTCTTGAGTCTGCCGTTATCGTTTAAATCATGCACGACACACACTCATCAAAAGAACTTGAAATGACATGAACCAGTTATTACAAATCCTAAAAGTCGCAAGTAATTCCAGGCGCGGCTGAACTGCATCTGTTAAGTCCAAATCTTTTCGCTTAAATCACGTCCATAAAACAAACGCATGAAAATTAAAATTTCTTAAAATAACTTGACATTCTCATTTCCCCTGTTGACAAGCTAAACATTAAGGTAAGTGACCCAAGAGAGTTAGCTCTGGGCACACTTTTGGATACATTCCATAATTCCATTGATGCAGGCACGCGACCTGTCTTTTATCGCGTAACTCAAACCAAAACATGTCCACCCATAAAAGCATATGCGCTTTTAACATTCCACTGAAACGGAAGGAAACAATAAGATTAAACAGATGTTTACAATAGACACCCAAACTATATAATGAGAGTTGAACTCGTGTGGTTTCGTTTGTTTTCTGGATGCCAACAAAAAACAACGCATTAAAGTATGAATAGAATGATGATGAGCCAAAAATCTGGGCACAAGGCCGTAGTCCCTTTCATTAAATGCATTTTTCTCGCTGCATCGCATGCACCAACAACATTCAACATTCACCCGAGAAATTAATCGGGGAGAAGGTAGCACTGAGAGCTGTGAACTCAAAACATATTTTTTTGACGTAACAAGCAGGAATACAAATGATATGAGTTATAAAAGCATTTCTGGATCTCGACCCGCTCGACCCCAAAACCTTTTCTTTTTATGCAGCTGCCCGAGATTTGCATTCAGAGCTGTACTTATTATTATTTGTTAAAATAGCGTGCACTCTACACCTTCCCTCCATACTGGACCCAAATATAAAGGGGTGATGGTGACAATAATTATAAAAATAATTTTTATTCATGCCTTTCATGATCCAAAATGAAACTTTATATCTTCCTCCATAAAACCTGAATTTGCGCTTCAGACTTTCAGCCATTTCTCGTTTGTTAAGTGTAAGCTAATACGTAAGATTTTTCATACATATTTCCTCACTTTTCCCAAAAGATGAGCCTGACTTCCCCAATAACAAGACTAACGCATAAATATCATGTTTCAAAAGGATGAATGTCATTGCACTCTCTTAAACACGTTATTTACAAACACTATATGACGCAATCATCCCATGAGTGAATCCAACTTTGATTTTAAGGGAAAATAGCAACAAAAATGAGCCACGCTACACATCCATCACTTCACGATCGTGTCATGTCATTCAACGAGTTTTTCATGCCAACGCCAACACGATGAACTTTTAAAGTGCAGTTGATCCACTTTGTATTCCGAATGCACCTAAAACCTCTGACGCCTTTTTTTTCGTAGAAAAATGCTACTTTTCAAAGTGCCACATTGCGTAAATTGTGGCATAATATTACCAACACTTGCCGAATCACTCATCCCGAAATGCTTCAGAGATGAAGTGGCCATCAAACTTATGAGATGGGTGTTACCGAGTCCCTTATTATGCAACGATAATAAAAGCATCCACTCAAATGACATGAGCTTCATTTGTCACTAAATAGTAGAGTAGCTCGTGTGCTTAGCATAACGCAAGTAAGTTCTTTTTGGGTGACAATTCTATTTACAATTTCCCTAATGGGATAAACGTCAATCATTTTGAACGGAAGAGAGATGAAGTTGATCACGTCATTATTGGATTGAGTCATATGCATAGTCTTTGGGGAAGGAAATCAATTTATTTCGTAAAAATGAAAACAAGTTTGCGGAAATGAGTGAAATGTGAAGCGTGAAAATCAAATTGGGTAATAAATATTTGCGGTTTGATATAAACAAAAGAGTTTAACAGTAATTTTCTTTACAGCGGGAAAACTAATTGTTAGCAAGCTAATGAGAATTTTATGAAAGAAAGCAAACCGCTGTGAATTCACAGAAAGTAATCAAAATGAAAAATTACATTTTCACCATTTTTTTAGCAACTTCACATGACCTTAACTATATTACATCAGTATGACCTTGAGTTCATGTTTATACTTAATCGATTTCAGTTTTCATGTTCAAAACAAATAATTAAATGGAAATTAAAGGGTAAACGAAAGTTTATCTGAAATTCCAATCTCACGCATGTGTCAAAATCAACTTCACGCACAAATCGAACAAGCTCATTTAGTCCTGATGCGATTAAATAATCAATATCAAAGTTGAAATAAAATATTAGCCAACTTTATCTACAATTTCAATGGAATTGATTCAAAATTGATTTTATAATAGAAACGATAATTGCATCAATTTCCTCTCAAGTTGTAGAGCATAAAATATGAAACCACAAGAGTATGACAATTGCTCACGCTTTTGCTTCATTTCTGGTGAAGCATGTCAATTCAATTTGCGTTAAGTAAACTTATGAGCAAAATGAGCTTGTTCGAAAGAGACGTGTTTCTCTGATTGCAAAAACTGTCCCATATTTACGATTTTCACGCCTATGAAATACCACTAATCAGAGTGTCACTTTTCATCAGACTTTAGATACCCCAAATCACTTCCGGAATCATCAAGACGAAGCTGAAAAACGCCTGATACTTCAACAAACTATGACTTTATTTAGGATTGAAACATTAGATTTCTAATTTCGTGTCTTTCAAATAAACATTTCTTTAATTGAAGCCTTGAATTCAATTTTCTTCTACCCATCTATTCCAATCCCAAATCCAATCAAACTATTAATTATTTCTGTTTAATTACGTACAATATTAACATCGCCACTAAAGGATGACGCTGACGTTTATTAATAAGCCGGTAAAGCTACTACTTTGACCCTAAATAGTAATCACGTAAAAGCAATTTCTCTCCTATAATTAATCTTACATATACTTGCTTACGCGCATTAAAATTTACAAAGTAGTTATAGCCATATTTTCACAGTTAGTGACAAAGCAGTTACTAATAAACTATGGCATTTTACTTCTGTACACCATCAAGGTTTCCTGCTTGACCACCCTGTCATAACAGAACAGACACAAATGATAAATGACACTTGTCGATGACACGCTGCATTCATGTCATTCTGTGACAAAGGACATGCTCACTTTAATCAGGAAACCAATCATTATTTAAGGTAAGTATATGATATAAAAATAAGTTCATTATGCTCTTATTTTTGACAATATTCTCTAAATATTTTCTGAATACCCCGAAAAATCATTGATGTCTACTCCATTTATTATTCATTCTAATACAAACTTTTGACAGCATTCGACGAGAAAAATTCTTTGTGAGGACTATGACATTTGTTGCAATCAATAATCGTAAGAACCCCGTTTTCAAGTAACTCCACAGCTCACATCAACCCAAGAAGTGCACGAAAATGGGCTAAAATGGAGTATATTTCTCTAAAAGGGGACGCATTGCTGATATTTTTCACTCTAAATTTTATTATACCATATTCCAGTCCTCAAAAAATAATTAAGGCTGTGCTACGAAAAGGCGACGATTTAATTGTGTCAAAATCAAATCAATTTGTTGTGGATTTGCATCAATCGGTATATGAAACTGTTTCAATCGAATCGGATGGATTTAGCACTTGCTTCAAGTCTCACTCAAGGACTAGCCTTTTGATTTTTATTCACTCGCAGGATCACTTTCTGGGGACAATGAGAAAGGTAAATACCTTGATTCAATTTTTATGCTGGAAAATAGATCTAAAAATGTATAGATGGGATAAACAAATGCAAGTCTTTTTATAGATTGTCCAACAAGCTGCGAGAATAAAAATGGAGAAAGGTTATCGGCAATCGTATTGCAAAGTTTACATTTTCAATCAAACATGTCATCATTCTCTACCCTATAAAATTGAAGACTTTCAAGATCCAATCACAACCAAATCAAACGCATCAGCCAAACATTTCCCATTTGATTTGCACAGTGATATTTATCTAGTCCAGTTTTGTGAAGCAAATGGAAGCTTAAAATTTTGGGAAATGTATTCAATTAAAAATAGATTATTTATAAAGTATATTTATGAACATGGCGTTCATAGAGAAAACAGAGATACGCTCAACTTAAACTTGGAAGATTTTGCAATGAACGCTCAACCGAAAATCATTCGGAGACAATATTTAGATGGATTGGAAGTCGTCGCTTCAGCATTTTTGACCGAGGGAGATGAAGTAAGAAGGAAAAGAAAAATTATGAACTAATTAATTAATTATCTTTTTTTAAATAGAATAACAACCAGTATGAAGTAAAAGTTGGAGTAGATGCTACCGGACAAGCCATTTTTCTTTCAGGATTAAGCGTCAGCATTCTTCAGGATTTTAAAAGCGTTATGAATTTTACGTATGCATTTATTTCGCATGTTTTTCAATTCTAATTCTGAAGCAATTATTATCTTTTTAGAGAAAAGGATCAGAAAATTTACTTCGGTACTGACGACTACTTCGCAACCGCTTTCACTTCCGGTCAATTCGATATCAATTTGTTTCACGTGAGCATTACTAAAAATAGGAGTGCGGTTGCAAAACCACTTCATCCAACTTTCTATGATGGGTAAAGACTAAACTTATTATGTATGATTATTTGTTTAAATCTAATTATTTTTGTGAAGGGTCCACGCAGTATTCGTCCAACCGTTTGATCGCAGCGTCCGGAGCATTTATCAGAAACCTTTTGCGCTACAACTATGGCGTGCCCTACTCATTACTTGGCTGTCTATATTTCTCTCTTGTAAGATCGTTGCTTATTTCCAAACGAAGTTCTTATCAGAGACTAACACCGAAAATGAATCAACTGCTTCTTTCGAACCCGGCATTTGGTGCATCGCATCAATGTGCCAAAAGGGATGCAAACAACTCCCCACTTCAGTCCAAATGAGAATAATAATCATCACAAGCCTTGTCCTTAGCGTCGTCTCTTATTCCGCCTTCACAGCAAAAATAGTCGCAGAACTCTATAACGTCCCTAAATCAATCAACTCAATAAAATCCCTCTTCTCTTATGCGAAACAAGTCTATCTAATCGAATCCAGTGATACATCCTACGACATTCTCGAAGGGCTAGAGCAAAGCTCGCCTGGCATCCCAAAGAAAATCAAATTCCTCCCTTTAGACAAGATCTACTCCAAACTAATCAAGAACCCTGGACGCTCTTGTGTCATAACTTGGCCAGATATATTCACAGGCTACGTGTATGAAACACTAGGAGAGAAAACATTAACAAAATCAAACGTGGATGCATTCATTTGTGATACATTTACAAGCTTCACGTATCAATCTAGTTCGTCACTCTTCGTTCCAAAAGATTCTCAGCTTGATGCTCTCTTTAATTACAGGTAAAAATAATCTAATTCAAATGACATGGCTTATGACACTCGTTATTTTTCAGAATAATTGTCGGGATCGAAAGAGGCTTCATCCGACACTATTGGACTACTTACAAAAAGCAATTGTACCTTTCCTGTCTTCCAAACAATTCTAAAGTTTACACTCTCGAGATAACCCACGTATTCTCCGCTTTTGTCTTACTTTTTGGTGGAGTTGTGACTAGTGTTGGTTTTATAATCTCAGAAATGATGATAAAAAGGGTTGGATCATCCAAAAGAAGATAAAATTACTCTAAAGGAGTAATCATGTTCACGTAATCATAAAACAAATTTCTCTGTAATTAATCTTTTATCCAAATACTTACACGCATTAAAATTAACTAGTTATAGCCATTGATAAAAAGGGTTGGATCATCCAAAAAAAGATAAAATTACTCTAAAGGAGTAATCATGTTCACGTAATCATAAAACAAATTTCTCTGTAATTAATCTTTTATCCAAATACTTACACGCATTAAAATTAACTAGTTATAGCCATGTCTTCACAGAGACAAAGTAGTTAATAAACTTTGTCATTTTACTCCTGTACTATCAAGGTTTCCTGCTTGACCACCCTGTCATAACAGACATGATAAACGACACTTGTCGATGATACGCTGCCATTTATGCGACAAAGGACACATCCTCACTTTAATCAGAAAACCAACAGTGATCAGTATGATGTCACTGAAGCCTCCCTTACACGTTGTAAACGGCCTGTTAATGAATGGCTAAAGTGCTTGCACGACACATCATAAACAACTACTTTCATTTTTAACTATCACATCGCGTAGAGATCACACTTGGCTCATGTTTCATAAAACGTGTTCGATCTTCACTACCTATCAAAACTCACATAGTTCATTAACAGGTAATTAGCTTCTCACATTTTTTGTCTTGCTCACGTCATCAAATATGGAGAGAATGAGGCAATTTATTGACTCTTTTCTGCCAACTATTTTCTCATCTTGGTGACATCTCCTATTCCTTATTCTGCATACTTTGTCTATTTTAATATTCATAACGAGAAATAATTAATTTCTTTTGCAGACATGACCAATGACAAAAATACTTTGTTGGGTGATGCTCCCACAATCTCTCACTCATTTATATAAAAGATGAAACCTGAGATGAATCGGGAAGAGCGTATCACTAATTGGCTTACACTTTAGCCCTAGCCATATCTCTGCAGTTTAATTAATGAAGTGGCGATTTGCATATTGATCATAAAGCTAGAAAGCTTTCTTCTGCAGATTAAGATAAAAATGTATTTAATCCGTTCATTAACATTCAAATTTTTTTGCAGACTATCTAATCTCATCTGCACATCAAGGCTAATGCCAAACTAAAACTTTAAAAGAAAGAACAATTTATTAGAAAAGGGAAAACGTTTCCACCCTCAGCCAACCTCTTCTCGACAGCCGATTTTTTTTGTAGAAAAATCCCTTATAACTCGCAGGTAAATATAGTGCTAATCAGCAATCCTTAACCGGTTACACTTATTAAATACGACGAGCTAAACGGTCGCAAGCAAACAAATAACAGCAGGTGGCACTTGTCAAAAATATGAAAAATTAGAATTCGCAAAATAGGAAGGGGTTTAAGCTTGAAATAGATAGAATCTCGCCTTTCCTTCTTTTAAAATTATTGCAAAGTATAATAATGGGATGGTTTTAATATGCTAACAAGTTAAGATGTTAAACATCTTATTACAGGTTGAAACCCCAATTTATGTGATTAAGCAGGGAACACCCGTCCGCAGTCAGTAATATTTTAAACAGTCAATTCTGTTAATGGACCACGTAGTGAGAAATTGTACATATTAAGAAATATTGATTAAAACAGGTCACATTTCATATCGCTAGATAATGAAATATTAAGGCGTGTGCTGCGTGTAATTCAAAATTATTACAATTCTTAATCATGATATTTGACATCTTGCTCCATATTTAATTAAAATGTCACAAGTTCTCGCTCGTCTAAAAATAATTTGAAAATACAAGTATTTCATGATCGCATTACCTGATTATTACTTTCAGAATCATTCCATAGCTTTTGGTTAATTAAATGATCAAGTCGTAGCAAATTAAATTGAAAAATCAAAAAGAAGAATTTAAATAAAATCGTAACTTCAATGCTATTTAATGGATCATTCTGCCATCCGAAATAATAAAATTAGTAGGTTAGCTATAATAAAATAAAGTGTTGGTTTGATAAAAAAAATCTTCAGAAATTGTATTTAAGATTACCCAAACTTTCTTTTAATTTCCTCAAAACATTTCTACCTCGTAAAAATGCAAAAATACCCGGAGATAAACCATTTTATTCTATTCCCTTAAAATTCAGATAATTTTTATTTGGCCGATAAAACCTACTTTATGCTAACCCAGGCATTCTGTGCAAATACGAAACAGATGCAGAAAATTTCTTTCCTTTTACAATTTTGTACTAAAACATTAACTGTTTGTCATCCATGTACGAACCCATCATAAAACAACACCCTTCTTTACTATCACCGACATTTTATAACAGTAATTTCACGTAGCTCAATAATTTTTC
>JAHZMU010000336.1:0-12950 GCA_027743725.1 Rambutsinella grinnellia | reverse complement strand
TTTTGTAATAGTTGCTGGTTCAGGTCTACATTAAAAATTTCAAGATTGCACATTATTACTATTTTGCGCGAAATATTTTTAAGCTTTACAAGACAATTGAACTGGTCACGTCTTTTTTTAACAATGCAAACTTGCTTGAGATAAAGGTAAAATGTCTAAATTCTTCTATAGGAAAACTCCACTAGTTTTTAAATTAGAGAAACTTCAGGGCAAAAACGACGCTCTGAACAGTTTTTTCTTTCAATGCGTGGGAATCTCAACTATTCTCATCTACTTTATCCTAACTCTACACAAACACATTTCAAATAGTGTAAATTGCAACGATCATTCACTCCAATTCAGAAAGCATCCATGCAAAAACCTCTGACTCTATTTATATTGCAAAAAAATCAAGTATATTAGGAAACGCTTGTTTAGGCCAAAGAGAAAGTGAAAACTGCATGGTAATGTGTGTGACCACAATCACTCATGACATCTGGCCATTCTTGTTAGATCAACTCATACATATTTAAATATGATAATGAATAACACGATTGACCAGAGAGAGAGAAAAAGATTGAACAAAAAGTTGGTGGCGGAAACCAAAATGTGTGTGAATTGATATAGTTGGGGATGCATTTTAAAACTGGAATGAATGAACATACAAAGAAAAAATTAAAGAGTATGTAATAAGCAGCGTAAAAGTAGAGAGTTTAAATTTGTTTAGCACCTTTTGCAAACTGCATCATCACCAGTGTCATTCATTCTGTATTGATTGTATTTTTTTAAAAATTGAATGGAGATTCCAGCTGCCATTTTAAATAGATTTTTTTCTTCAAAAGGTTCCCTTTTTACACTGGGCTTGCTCCTTACAATTACAACAAGAATATCATGGAATATGTCTTTTTTCAATAGCTTTATGATTAACAAAGTTAAGTATAATTATAGCGGGACACAACACACATTAACTGCCCAGGTATTAACTTATGTAACGATAAGGTAAAAGTAGAGTCATCTCGAAATATCTATTGAACTTATCAATATTTTTAGAACAAGTAGAAAAGCGCAATGACATACACTTGACACACTGGCCTTTTGTCATTCGATCAGAACTGTTTTTTTAGCTTCAGGTGTGTTGTTGATGTGTACGAATTGGGGTTGATTGTGTGATTGAGTACAAGGTGGGTGGTTGCGGTGGGAAGTGGGCTCAAGTCGCAGAAGAGGAGATCAGATTATTTAAAACAGGCACACTCACCAGAACCACCTTATAAAGAGGATTATATCATAGCATCATCAACACAGTAAAATGTCTTATCATCTCTCTTCTCATAATCTTCCTTTTACATTGGTAAACTATCTTAATTTAATTAACTATATTGTAAACATAATTTGATATATTTTTCGATAACTTTTTACATGTTGTTTTATTACGATTTAACTAACTGTGTTGAAACGACTTGGGAGTAACCAACACTTTTAACTGCTCTCTTAACTATCATATCATCAAAGGATCTAAACTCCGGATACACGTTGAGTATAAGATGATATTAATTAATTATACTAATCATACACGTACTTATCTTATTCTGATTAAATAGTATCTTAAGTACAATAAGATAATAAAAACTAAAACTAATGAAATGTACGAGTTGAGCCGTTTCAACTTGCAAAAAAATCCACTATTGTTAAATGTTGGTAGTTTTCCTGGTTTTTCTTTAGAATATATAGAAGTACTTTTATGTAACGTTTTACAAAATGCATGTACTTATTATAAAGTTTTTAAATGGCAACAGTGGTCAACTTGTCCCGAGAGGGAATTTTCTCCATTTTAATTAACAGTGTGTCAATGAAACATCAGCATACCTGAAAAGGTGAAAGCAAAAGTGAAAGTAAAAGTGAAAGTAAAAGTGAATAAAAGCTATAGTTTTCCTTACCTGAGCAATGGTAATGCTCCATGATGCACCTCGTGACTTTTTTGGATTGAGTAGAAAGGTAATTCCTTTCAGAGGAATTGGATTGTTGATGGGGTTTGACGAGAAAAAAAGTAGGGATGAGCTTTTATCATTTTAAAGTTCATTTAACGACATTAAACATGCCTTTTTGAGGATTGTACGAATACGACAGACAGTAACAGATAATAACACACGATCGACAGTATTTATATAGCCTACCGGTTCAGAATAAATTATGTGACAACAAGATAAATATTTTGGAGTATGTGGGTAGTATATAGATTCTTTTTAAAAAAAGTTACTTGTCTTGTAAAATCTAATAAATGTATGATCCTTTAAAGATTTACTTTGTTGTTGATGCCTTACTGTTCTTTTTTCAAAAAAGTTGTCCGTTTTTTGTATATATCTTTTTTAGAAAGTGTAATTTAGTTAAATATAATAGTTATTTTGTTGTTTAGAAGCCTTGGACGACACCATAAGCCTCGAGGGAAGACATGGTGACGTAGAAGAGCCAGAGACACACGAAGAGAATGCTGGTTGGGTACTTGAACTTTGGTGGCCCACCGAGCTCACCTCCTCCGCACTGTGGCAGCCTCCTGATCAACATGACCATAATTGCTACTCCGGCACAGGAGCAGAATAAGAAGACAGAATATCCCAAGCTAAAGAAATAAAAGAGATTGATTTGTATGAAAATAGACTGACGCTGATTTTTAATTTTGGTGAAAGTTTTGGCTACCTTCCAGGGTTGACATTGAACTTGCCACAAACATAACCGGGACGGTCAACACAACCAACTAGACTCTTAAACCGATAAAATATTAATTTCCTTCTTCTTGAGAGAGCTCTTACTTTTCACCTCCATTATAATTAAAAACAGTCCAAATTTAATTAAAACGGAAAGCTCAGATTAGGTCATGCAATTAAGCAACTTCTTCAAACTTGGCAAAGCGTATAGTGCTAATGATTTACAGAGACAGAGGCAGGATTTTCAGAGGGTTTAGGTGAAAAGGGAATGTTTGCAAAAAGATCTCTGTTTAGTTTACGCTTATTTTGCTGCAGCCTCAAAAACACAGGGCAGTTGTTTGTAATTAATTTATAGAACTCGCAATAATTAATCATTTCATGTTACAAGTTGACAATCATATCACACACACATTACTGTTCCACTTATTTAAAAGCTTAACGGTAACAGTTTTGCACATTCTAACTTTTTTATGTTTGCACACATTTATTTCTTTTTTGCATGCCATACCTTAGTCGCAAAATTTTACAGGTAATGATAAGAATCAAATTAGGTACATGATACGTGTATTACGGTGAGTTATTAGTTTTACTCTTTCGTATTTACAGATTTTATTCGTGGGTTGCTGGTGTCAATCATTAATTATTTACACACACACATCAACTTTTTAAGTATGTTTTTGGGTTCGCCCGAGTATCATTTCGCTCTTTGTTAAGTGACTTAAGCTTTTTATACATGAAATATTTCAATCTTTTTAAATTTTTATGATCTTTACATAAAATACACATGCGAAATAATTAGGAGGTGAATATTTTTTATATACTCGCATCAAAGTGAAAGATGATTACTCAATGGCTCTTAATTTAGTTAAGTATTCCTTATCACACATTATGATCAGGTGAAGTGGGTAAGTTACAAGCAGGTTTTCTTCCACAGTCTAATGGGAAAAAGGTGATAATTCCTGGGAGCTTTTGCTAATGCACAAGAGGCCTTGAAGTTGGGTTGTTAGTTTCTATAGTAAATATTTAATAGTCTGAGGAAAATTGCTTTTCCTCTCGCCAACCCATAAAAACTAAATCAGGAGTTAAGTATCTCATGTGGAGGAGGCTCTTTATAAAGCCACTCTTGGCTCTACAAAATTAACCCATTTTGTTTAGCAAGTCTTCATTATTTCTATCAACAGGGTTGAAGATAAATAACGGAAATTGTAACGGGCTAAATACCAACTAGAGGAATAGGTATAGTTTACGCTGTGTGTTAGAAGAAATTTTTAGTAGATGCTTATACGCTTCTCGCATTCTACAAATGCGAAATGAGCCATCATCTACAGAGATCATCTACTACATGATCATCACCATAATCTTCCAGAAACACGCGCTCTCTACATCCGCTACTTCTACAAACTACGACAAACCGGGAGCGTTATGACTGCATAGCTCTAAGAACTCGCACAAATAACATCTTTCTTATGCTAGGAAAAAAGGATCAATTAACAGGGACTAATATACACATTTACCAGTCAACCCGATACTATCTTACTTTCACCATTAAAACTTTTCTTCTACTCTACGATATTAATCTATTCTACATTTGCATATTACATATTACCATTTTCACATTCAGCTCACATCAGCAGCACTACAGTATTATGACTACTATGCCATAATTTGTGCGTAAAAGTTAAGCTTTTAGCAAAATATATGGACTGCTCTGTCTTATCATGAAATATTATTGCTTTTTTGCTTATCAACAGCTTCTATAAATGTTGCCTGCGCTGTGCTTTTTCCCATATTGGGTAGTCGTTTAATGTGCAGCTGTGTTGAGTAAATGAATTATGTATTGGATTAGGAGTAAAAGCAGAAGTTCTTCATGTATATTTAATTATTGACATTGTTCTCAGAGAAATGTGCTTAGCTTGACTTTTCTCACTAATGAATTGACTAGTGTGGTATTATATACTATAGAGCACAGCGCAGTGCTTTTAATTCATTTCAGAAATAGGCAAAGTGAAATGCGCGATAAGACAGAGAGAAACTTTTTGTGTTCCTCTACAAAACTAGTTGGAAGAGTCACAGAAACAGCACGAAAGACACACGTTTCATACATCAAGAGGACAGACTACCACGAAAGAAAACTCTCTAAGTTTCTCTACTCTAGATTTTTTGTGTCGTCGTTCGTACAGAGACTGAAACGACTACGACCTTTTGTTACACAATATGACCTTGTTACTGACCTGGGACACTTGTTCCGAGTGCCACTAAAAACAAAATAAATAAATAAATATGTTTATTGTCATCAATGGAACCAGGTTTCGGGGTACCCCCGGACTTTTTTACCTATCGCGATCGCGGTGACTGAGTCTTTAAGTCCAATGGTGTCAACCCATGTGGGAGGCAAGATCCCCAATTACCTGTGATTAATTTCATTACTAAGTACAGTATATTAACACTAGGTGGTTTTTTGAAATTTTGAAATAATTACCGCAGTCAGGCATCCTATAATTGAAATAATATTGAAATATTGAAATATTGAAATTAAATATTGAAATGAATTGAATGTTGAAATAATTACCGATCATAATGATTGAAACGACGAAAGTTACATAACCATCCATAATATCTGATAATGGGCAACAATCATAAAGACACGCAAGCAATTATCAATTGATTCTTACTAGGTTACAATAGGATCTAAAATTACTCCACACACACCTGCCAAGGTTTTGTTTTAGAAATCCTCATTTTCATATTCGCGTTGCTGCTGATAACTTTCACTCTTTTTACGCTGACTTTCACCCATGTGCTTATACTAGAAATGTGTGTCTTTTATTCATTTTTTATGCTCGCACTTGTTTTTCTCTGCGTGCCTAGCATTAGCTCCGCAGCTATCTTTCACCCATGTGCTTATACTAGAAATGTGTGTGTTTTATTCATTTTTTATGCTCGCACTTGTTTTTCTCTGCGTGCTTAGCATTAGCTCCGCAGCTACCAGTTCAAGGATATAACCCTGTCACTCAAATGTCTCATTTACCTATAGGGAGCGAGTACATGAATTTTGCATTCTACTAGTTACCATAATGTCGACCATCATTTGGACCACATTTTTACGGAGAACGCGCGAGTGCCTCTGTGTGCTGCAGATTGGCTTTATTTGCCCAATATTACCTTCTAAGGACAGCTCTGAAGTATGTAGAGCTCCATATCCCTAATTCACCCGTACATAGAGACCAATTTCCCTTTTCAAAGATTCTCAATCTCAAAGCAAATTAAATAGAAATTTTAAAATCAGAGGGGACTGGACACACAGACTGGGTAAAATTTATATAGAGCAGAAGGAGGAGAAAGCGTTTAGTTAACGGAAGGAACACAACGAGACAAACTTACATGCTTTCGATTCAACTTGCTAAAAAACAGGTAGATTTCTAGTATAAGCACATGGGTGAAAGTTATATAGAGCAGAAGGAGGAGAAAGCGTTTAGTTAACGGAAGGAACACAACGAGACAAACTTACATGCTTTCGATTCAACTTGCTAAAAAACAGGTAGAGAACAATAGAAATTGAATAGAAAGCAGAAATTTAAAAAGATATTGACTAAAACGAAACTGCGTCGTTCGAACAGAGTCTGTAACACAGACTAGCACGAATGAATTAAATGGAACCTCCACGCTGCACTAACCTGGGATACTAGTACCTGTAAATTAAATTAAATTAAATTTTTAAATTTTTTTAAAATTTTAATTAATTAGTTTAGGTAATATAAATATAGTTTACCTAATGCCACGATGCTGATCGCAGTTACGCTATCTATAATACATAAACACGTTTCCATCAATAGAACTCTTTAAAAAGGTGTCTTACACCAAACACCAGTCATTTACCTTTAATTCCAACGGTACAACCGAAATGTGAAGCAAGGTCCCCAATTATCGCCGTCAATACCCCGATGGCCAGGATTGACACCACAAAAGCTACGTAGCCATTTGCTATGTCTAATCGAACACATTTATCATCAGAAACATCTATAATCATCACAAACCTGATCTAATATTCACATCAAATTAGAGTTCCACAAAGCATTGTATAAAAATAACGCAACTCGGTTCATCCGTCTACTTTCTACATGTTAACAAGTCCACGCAAACTGTTTATTATTATAATAAAACAAGTTGGTCTATAGGGCCGCATAAGATATCTTATTTATGTGGTCAAACGATGCCCACTTCTCCACTTCTATTCTTCACTTAATTTCTCATCGTTAAAGGCTAAAATCCACATCATTCCCGTAAGCTTTCTCTCTCCTTTCTCGTAGCCAAATTCTACCTATCTTTTTTCATAGATTACAATAGTCGACCTTGTAGAAGTTAAAAATGAAAATGAGGATATATCTCGATAATTTAACTTGAGTAGAGTAATTTTTAAATCAAGTCTTGGCAAAAATAAGAATTAGGCTCAGTCCATTATCAGAAGACCTTGCCGTACATTACCTGTAGGAGGCACACAAGCAAAGATGATCTTCCAGAAGATGGTCAGGAAATGCATAACGTAATCTCCACAACTTGGCACTTTCTCCTCTCCTTCTCCCTCTTCATCCTCATCACCACCTTCGTCTTCGTCACCTGAGGAATGCATTTATTTATACGGAGTTGGTGTATATGACTGGCGTACAATATAACTAACTGGCTTCCCAAGAGTAATCCGGATTATTACACCATTTATCTTACCTGCGCTGACGGTGATAGCTTCGATGAACTGCTCTTTCCAAGACGAGGTTCCAACCAGGAGAGAAGCATTTGCTCTTTGCAATAATTTATCCACAGTGTTCTGCCAGATGCAGAGAGAAAAATATTAAAATCAGGTCTTTTCCCTACTTTTCACTATGCTCCTCGATATACATTACATCTCATTTTTTTCTCATCTCTTTTTTCCCTTTCTATCCTCAATTTGAATTAATTAAGTTACCTTGAATTCCTTGCTCTCATGCACACGGATTTGGCATCTATCCCCATCACCTTAATTTGGGCAACCCTTGGATTGCAATCTTTTCATCTTCTGTGAGCTGTGACTCATCCTTGTCCTTCAGTGCCAATGCCGCTCCTTGTTCGTCCGTTGCTGTTGTACGGGTTGGAGTTTGCACAACAAGTAGAAAAGAAAGGCGGGCGCACCCAAACAAGAAAATACAAAAGATTGGTCAAAAACACTAATTATCCCTCAATTTCATCTCAGTCAACAACATTCAAAAATGTCGCAACATTTACAGAAAAAATATCACACCAATGCATAATAATACATATCTTAAATAGCCTATTATAGAATTGATGAAGAAGAAAACAAAAAGTATTATATTTACAAAAAAGGAAATAAAAAAATAAAAGAGCCTACTATCAGGTGTACAGATTTGTACATATTTACATATTCCAACAGTACATTTATATAAAAGTATAGAATATTCTGCAAGATAATAGTTCTACATATAATATATCAGTCCTCCTCGAAAAAGAGAAAAGCTTTTCCCTCGCCAGAAATTTTTCTTCATTTTTCAATTGCTTCTTTCCTCTTTAAATATGTGTTAATCACATGTACATAGATAGCAAGTAGGTGAGTTGTGGCGGTAGATAGTTATTAGTAGAAAAGTTAAATATATTGAGAGTTTAATTTTTTTGCATTCAATAAACGGGTATTTACATAGAGAGAAATATTTACATAAATTCAGAGATAAGGTGCTGTTGAAGAAGAGGTGTGTGGGTAAGGCAGTGCAGAAAGTGAGTTGCTACAGGAAAGAGAAAGTGTGGAAAGTGCGTTTAGATACTTTGGAGAGTAATAGGGAAGAGAGGTAAGGCAAGGCGGAAAAAATATTGTCCCTCATTATTAGGAGGGCTTAGTGTGTGTGGCTTTGGCTTTGGCAGCACAGGTGACACAAGAACAACATCACAAGAATAGAAAGACTAAAATTTATCGGTTTGCCATAATCATCAGTATCAGCTTCGGGCTGATTGTAGCTGATAAAAAGAAAATGCTTTTGAAGAGATGATGAGCTGTGGCGTTGTGGGAAATAGGTGGTTGGGGAATAGAGACGAGGGCAATACGAAATGAGAGAAAGAGAGAGATATCGAAGGTGAAAATAGACCTACAGGAACAACAGTCTCGGCAAACCCAATTCCATTTGGTTGTGTAGAGCTGATGTATGAGTGTGGAACAAGAAGGGGTAAACAGACAATGTTGTTCTAAAAAGTTTATGCGCTGTTGGTAATCATACCGGAAAACCAATATTAACAGGGGACAAACACAAACAGAAAGTTGAACAACGTCATTTAACTAGAGAGGGAAAAACTCAACAACATTTAGTGAGAGTATTTATCTTAGGGTTTTTATCAACTCCACTGCAACCCGTGTGTGGGAAGCTTGAGCTTTGAGGTAAAAACGGCTCGCGTTCAAAGACAATGACAAAACACAAAAGCACACTGGAGAAAACACCCAAAGTACTGTATTGGGGTTGGGTTTAGCTGCATGGAAAACACTCACACCAGATTTCCCAGTGTTATTAACTTTCATATGTCAGTTTACTCAAGTCAAGTCCTTTCATCTCGTTATATGTCAGTAAAAGGACTTTCCACGAAAGCTTGCTAATTAATGGAGGCTCATATACCCACTAAATTGCTTTGCGATTAGGATAAGCTATAATTTTAAAAACCCTTTTTTACATTTAATTCACAGTTTTTTTAGAGGCAATTTATTGAAAGTAGAGAGAGGGCGTGGTGAGCGCAAAAATCGAACAATTTGATTGCGGACAGAACTCTTTCGATCCGAATACATTTTTGTGATTTCTGTGAGAGAGGACGAAACTTGTTTTTTGCTCTTACTCTGAAATTCAGGAAGAGCTCTAGAAAGGCGAATGACAACGTGTGACAAGTACAAAAGTGATACATGGCGTGTGTAAATCTAAATAGAACTTTACACTTTACATCTCTGCTGTATGCAAAGTAAAAAGGATCAGTGTTGAATATATAAAAAGTGGCTTTGCAAATTTTTCCTTCTTGTGAAAAAGTTAAATTTTGCAATTTAGCGCTTTATTGCATTTTTGACTTCCATTGTGTATTTTTTGCGCACAGAACAATCACATTCTTAGTGAAATATGATGATGTACAAAAGACTTACGACACAAGACACTTACGTTGACCGTGCATCTCCTTTCGCGTATTTTTAGTGGGAAAGGGGAAAGTTTACTGACGCTTTTTAGACTGGTGGAGAGAGAGAAAAAGTGAAACGATTGCATTTTATTGCAGGTTGTCATTGTCGTTAGCTCTGGGAACTACTCTGCAGCTTTTTTATGGTTCGAGCTGCATCTCATATCTCGTGTAAATTGTGAATGAATGTACAAGGGTTTGTGCTATTTACACTTGATCATATCTATACTCGTCTGGATTTTCATATTTTGCACAGGTGAATGTAAGACAATATTAAAAAGTTTCATGTCAATACTTGTCGCAATGTCCATCACGGTTAGCTCCCGGCTAAAATTTTTCTAATTTTGTAAATCGTAATAAATGTCATCTGAATAAAATTGTGATTTAAAATGGCGTGGATTGTGCTTGCTTGTGCATGTGTAAAATGCTTGTGTGCGTGTTGCAAAAAGTGCTTAAAATATCTAGCTATTTTAAGGATTAGTTAAACTGTAACTAGACTAGAGTAATTGCAGGTGTTTTCATCATTCCATTTTGCCTCTTTTCAATGTACCAATTACCTACTTCCAATCTTTTTTATAACTTTATAATTTATTACAACTACTAAAACTTCAAATGAAAAACCATCCCATTAAAAATGAGATTTTTTTTAGGAAAGAAGCTACCAATTCAGATAACCAATTTGTTTAGCTACAAAATATTTTAAATATTTTATATTTCTATAAAAACTTCTTATGTCAAGTTCATGTCATGTCAGACTCACGCAAAGACTACTGAAATATCGTTCAAAAGTAAAAAAGTTAACACTACTATTTATAACGTCAACCGTGCTTATAACCCTTTTTATATTATTACGAACGTCGCAAAAAGAAAGCTTTGGTGCAATAAAAAACGGTGACCGTGTCATTCTCAAATGCTATAAAATCCTGATAAGTTTGCAGGTGTTTGACTAACAACTACTTCCTAATAACTCAACGCACAACGGTATAAAAAAACTACAGAAAACTCCTTAACTTATACCCATATCATTTTGTCCGGAAATATATAATTTTTCTTAATAAAAACCAGAACAAAATCTTTACCAACAACACAACTCTGCTACTTTAAAAAACGCTATTTCTGTTGTAGGTTTTCACACTCTGTCACTTTTATATAAAAGCTAAACTTTCTTTTAATCCCTCGAGGTTGCAGTCTCGTATTATTTAAGTAGATTCTATACGGTTTTTTCTCTTTTTAGAAGAAACTATAAAGTACGGAATAAATGGGTTAAATGGGTAAATAAACCTACTCTGATAGAAAAGAAATATATTAATTGTAATTAATATTTTTTTTGTAGTTTTGATTGATTTTCTGTTTCTTTTCTCTGTTCTAAAGAAGAATAGAAAGAATAGGAATAAACGTATAAACCTTCTTTTTGAGAGGCTTTTCCATGGATCTGGGAATCGGAATCAGAAGATGCAACAACCGGTTCAGGTTCAGGATCCTTCAATCAGTATCAGTGAGTGAGAGAGAGAGTCAAGGGATTCAAGTTTTGTGTTCGGTGACAATCCAAAAAAATACACAAGTTCAATTAGAGACTCTGGTGGCTGAGCACCAAGTTTTGAAGTAAGCTTTTTTTTATCGTGTTGTGTCACAAAAACTTGGAACACGATTCATCATTTTCTTAAAGAAAAGGGAAAGTTTTTTGTACTGGATGGTTGAAAGAGAGAGAGAAAGATAAGGGAAAAGAAACTAAATTTTTTAGGAAGGAGTTTTTTCAGGGACTATGCTACAGAGGATAATGGATTGGATAGTGGATATGTGGTGAAAGTTGATATCAACAAGGAGGGAAATCTGACAGGTGGTCAGCTACATATTTATATATACGGACTGAATTATAGTGATTCTGGTAATAATGAATTTATCTAATGTTATTTACCACCGAAATTTTGTACCTAACTACTTGAAATGAAACTAAAAATGATAAATTATATATAAAAATTAAACTAAACTACTTCTACAAAATGGGAGACGAGAGTACACCTCATGTGCAACTTTATCCAATTATAGTATGAATTTTTAAGACATTTAAAAATTTTGGCCTGCAATTACTTGTAAAAGAATTTAGTCTGTGTTATAATATCTGTTAAGGTTTTTTACTAGAAAAAATCTACAATGATGGAGATAAAAAGTATACAAACTCAATGCTTCTACTATGTCACGNGAGAGTACACCTCATGTGCAACTTTATCCAATTATAGTATGAATTTTTAAGACATTTAAAAATTTTGGCCTGCAATTACTTGTAAAAGAATTTAGTCTGTGTTATAATATCTGTTAAGGTTTTTTACTAGAAAAAATCTACAATGATGGAGATAAAAAGTATACAAACTCAATGCTTCTACTATGTCACGTTTACGATACTAAAAAACATTGCTTTGGACTATGACAAAAAATACTGACATTTGACACATTTTCGGCATAAACTATGCATTAGAACGGGACATAGAGGAAGCACTAAAGTTCTACTCCTTTTATATAAGAAAAAAAATAAAACAGTGTAACTGTTTGTAACTGTGTCTAACTGTTTCATACAAAGAATACTGAAGAATGGCTTTTGTAACTGACTGAACAAGAAAGATATAGAAGAAATAGAAGAAGATAATGAAACGTTTTAATAGTCTTGAGAAAGAGAAACTTGACATATATTAAAGAGAAAAGCTTGGTGAAATAGATGGCACTTACTGTGGTGGTATCAATCAAGGCAAGAGAGATAGAGATAGCGAGCAACAGACAGACGGAGAGTGACAAGTTTATATTCGTGAGAGATTTCATTTTAAAAACGTTCATTGATATTACGGTTTGGAGCAGTAGTAGAGGTGGAAATTAGATGATGAGTAGAGTGAAAGTACGGGAACGGAGTAAGTTACATTTTAATGGGATTTTCAATTTAATGGGAATTATTTTTTCAGCAAAGATTTTTTAGAACGTGGGTAGTAAAATAGTAGTATAGTAGTATGAGTAGTTTTTTTTTGGTGGTTGGAAGTTATCAGGAAATGAATGTTGCAGTAGAATGTTTTTTTTTCGCGAGATTCATCATCATCATCATCCATATCA
>JAHZMU010000335.1:0-33265 GCA_027743725.1 Rambutsinella grinnellia | reverse complement strand
CAAAAGGACTAAAGCAATCCGCTTAACGTATCAAGTATTACAAGCTTTCCGCTGTTATCGTAATATGTTATTCTTCTCTGTACTATCACCACTCTTTTATACTTGCTTTCTTTCCATGGAAACATTCAGCGTTATTCACTTCATGTAGAAAAAAAAATTGGGAGGAACCACGCCATGTTTTTTCTCAGAGCAGGAGTGAACGTTCCTTTAGCAAGCGGTAGAAGCACAAGCAGGAAGAGAAATTATGTGAAAGCAAAAGCAAAGCGAATAAAAAGACGCGTGGGTACGTGCACATCCCATCCTTTTTTGTATGCTTATCGTGTTTGGAGCAAAAGCCCTATTAGAAACGGTCTAGAAGCAGTCTATATAGAAGATGGGAAACGGGAGAGAGTAGGTAGTTTTCACGGGAATGAGAGGAGCACAATGAAAACCAAAAACTAACCAATGAACCATTCAATGATCAAAGAGTTTAGATGAGAAAGTTGAATACACATTACTCTGCTATTATTCTCTACCCAAAAAAAACTATATAGACATTTAGCTTAAATATAATATATACTTTATTTAAGCCCAATTCACTACTACAAATGTTTGATGGCGGAATCCAACCCGATTACTACCTCGGCTTGTTTACTAATGTAATTATGGAAAAGAGTAATTATCCTCATTAGGAAAAACTTTGTGGTTGTATTTTTTTTTACTTCCCTTACTACTTCCTAATTTATTATTGCTAAATCAATATTGTAACTTTAATCATGAAATTACTTTTTACAATCACCCAAGCCCTAAACATGATATTTAATAGAATTACCTTCAAAATCCCGAATGAAAAGTCTGCAACTTCTCTGGAAAATATTCCAAGAAATCCCACACAAAATCACAATCCCATTCAGAAAAGAAAGTCAGGCAGAATCACTTTTTTTTTATATTAAATTGGCAACGCCAAAAAAACTTTTAATGGCCACTCCTTTCAAGTTCGATGATTGGTGATATGATCAAATTTTTTCTGATGCAAAATTTTCACATGAATTCCTCACTACTATACACGCACTTCCAAACTTTTTCTCAAAGAGTGGTGATTAGTTCGCGTGGAAGATTTCATTATTCGAAAGACTGACTTTGAATATCTTTCTTGAGATGCTTTCTCCCAAGAAAAAAAAAAGTTTTTATGTCACTAAAAGAAAAATTCATCACGACTTCTTTGTCACAGGAACGCAACTGACCAATTCTATCAACTACATGTTGCATATATAATTTTCTCTGTAGAAAATAAACTCTTTTCTAGTGCAAACTTGACTTAATGCATTACTTGCCAAGTGGAAATTACTCTGAGTTTCCATCAACTACATGTTGCATATATAATTTTCTCTGTAGAAAATAAACTCTTTTCTAGTGCAAACTTGACTTAATGCATTACTTGCCAAGTGGAAATTACTCTGAGAAATGGATTAGACGTAGAAAGCATAACTAGTTGGAGAAAGAATCAAAGTTTCCAATCTGAAATATAAAATCTTTCCAACCCAAGCCACACACCGAACAAAGCCTTCAACTTAGCATAGAACCAGTTGCATGCAACACGAAAGAAACCGTTTTCGGGAGAAGAAAAAACGAGAAAATTTTTATTATAGAAAAAAAAGAAAGAAAGTTGCTGTAACAAACTTAAGGTGTAATATGAGATGTGCATTATGTAGCATTTTGGAAATTTGTGACTTGTGTCCAAATCTTGTCACAATTTAAGCTAACTAATATTTCTCTCTAAATCTATATTAGCCCCAATCATCATCTCCGAGAAATCTCCCCAACTTGATCCAAATAAAAAACATCACACACCTCTACTATATTAATATCTTCAATCAACCTTACTATCTCCATCCATTTTAACCATACACTGTCGCATTCTCTGAAATCAACGCTGAATACTCAATCCCCTACTAGTTTACCATTTGCAAATACGCTTTTTACTCCTCCTCACGTACCAACTAAATACTACATTCATTTTTCCTCTGCTTTTTCCACTTGGTAAAAAAAAATTGTTGTAAACCGTTTAGACTACTACTCTTAAGATATGGTGTAATAATCTCTATGTGGGGATAGTCTCTCCCTCTTTATATTATTCTCTCTCGATCTATGCATTTTTTTTTTCAGTGGTAAAAACTTACCTCTCATCCATGTCATGTATGAAGAGAGTGAGAAAAAGTTCATGTGCCCTGTTCACACAGAGTATACACCCATTTAAAAATATGTGAAGAGAAGTGAGTATTTTTTTTGTTGAAATAAAACAAGTTTTATTTGATCATAAGGGAATATGCAATTCTAAAGAATAAATGTGTTTTCTGTGTATTGATCAAGACACATAGATGGGGAAAGAGAGGAGAGAGCTAGCGAAAAATATATATAAATTAATTGCTTCTTATTTTTTTTTGAGAATTTTTTAGAGAGAGAGGAAATATATGAAATTGGTTGAGAGGTTGTGCGACTTGAAATATTTAGTGAATTAGGGAATGATTGAATTTGGGAAAATGTAAAGGAAATTTTTACAAAAGGGTTGAGAGAATTTGTTTAGATGGGGGTAAGAATTGGGTGATGTAAGTGAATTTGTTTGGGAAGGAAGTTTAATAGGTGACTTGAGGTTTAATTAGTAAGAAGAATGTCAAAGGGGAAAGAAGATTAAAGGGAGTGAATTAGTAAGGAGAAATGAATGTGCTCATTAAAGGGTAATATTGAATTTAAGTTTTTAATGACGACTACAATGTGTGCTCGTGCAGTGTTCATTTGCCGTCCCAATTCACATCCGTTCCAGGTAAGATTGATAAGAGGAGAGGGGAGATTTGTGTGAGGTTTTTTAATTTTAATATTTTGTAGGAACGGAAATTGGCCTTAGATCAGGCAATTAAGATTGGGAGGTCAGTGGCACGTGCTAGGCCAACTGGTAACAATGCTATATTTGACTGCAAAGTTCTCTCTCGGAACCATGCACTCCTTTGGTTTGATATGGATACGAATAAGGTAATTTGATTTATGATTGGAAGGAGGAAGGAAGAGGGAATTTAATTATGATTTTTTTTGTCTTTTAAGTTTTACCTTCAAGATACGAAAAGTAGTAATGGTACTTTTGTCAATAACCAACGTCTTAGTAAGAGTTCTGAAGAGTCAAAACCCAGAGAGCTTTGTTCAGGCGATATCGTTCAGTTTGGAGTGGATGTTATGGAAGTTAACAAGAAATGTAAGATTTGAGAATGAGATGGGAGTAGTATGATTATAAATAAATTTTTAATGTAGCGCCATGTGATCCTCAATTTCCGTTTGCGATTCCAGTAACCCACGGATGTATCATTGCAACTGTTCAGCTATTCCTGCCGGATGGGAAAGAGGCTAAAGCGAGGTAAGTCTGCCGAGGGAGGAGATGCAGCCGTTTTTATTTATTTTTATTTAATTTTTTTTATTATCATTATAATAAAACAGCTCATCCACAATTGTTCCTGATCCTGAGAAGCCCACTCCTGTTCAAGACATTTACTTACTCAATCAGTATCTCAAGGTTGGTCATTAGTTTGTAGTTTTAATTTTGAATTAGTAAAAGAATTGAGTTATTTGTTTGTAGGAAGCGATGCTTAGAGAACAGGTGTTGGAAAACAAATTAGCAATAATGACAAAACATTTGGCTGGCACCAAAGAATTTATGGAGCAAAATTGGAAAGCTTTAATAGAAGAAGATCGGTTGCTAACTAGGGTGGACATTTTGGAAAGACAGTTACAAGCTTCTCATAAAGTAAGGATTCTAGAAGGTCTTTATGTGAGTGAAATTAATGCTTTAATTGGTAATTAATTACTTTATTACAGAGCATGACAGATGATAAACTTCGGGAGGAAGTTGTACAGCTTTTGCAAGACAAAGAGAAATATCAAAATATAGCCAAAGACGCTATCCGTAGAGCGATGCAGGATAAGCTAGAAACTCTAAAGAAATTAAAGGACGCGGAAAGGTTTGTTGGAAATTGAATTAGTTAATGTTGAACTATTGGTTAATGAATTATACGTTAATTATTTAGAGACCTGCAAGTTCTGGGTAGCCAAAAAGCCTCTTATGAAGAGATGTGCGAAAGGAGCTTTAAGGACTTGAAAGAATTAGCTGAGAAATATGAGGAAGCAGAACAGCGTAAAAAGGAGATCACTGATGAGATGAATCTCTCCACTCAGAAGTACAAAGATGAAATAAGCGAGAAACTCCAAAGTTTAAAAGAAAGGGATGAGAGACTAAGGAAGAAGCAGCTGCTTATTCAAGACCTGTGTTCGAAAATGGAGGAGGATATCGCGAGAGGTATAATCGATTCACATCAAATGGATCCAACCCTATTGCTACCAGCTCGAGACACAATCATTACAGTTGACTCCTCCAGCTCCAATGAAAGTCTTACAGATAATAGAGTTAAGAGTCAACTGAAGAACGATGTTGAAAGTCTGAAATCACAGCTAAAGAACTCCGAATCTGAGAAGAAGGAAGTTTTAGCAAAACTTAGTCAATTATTAAGTAAGTCGAGTGGAGTTCAAGTTTTTTTTACAAGGTAAACTTTACCTTTTCTATTACTAATCAGCTGTTTTTCATTCCAGATTTATTTGAAGATCTGAAAGCAGTTTCGAACAAAGTACAAGTGTCCGAATACGTCTCCGAACTTATTGGGAAGATGGACCTGGAAATTAAGCAAATTAAGAATTTTATACAAGGGGATGATACGCTGAAAAATAATTCGTACAGCATAAGTGAAGATGTGAGTTAATTAACTTAATTAATTGGACCAAAGTCTTTGGTGGTTGGATATTTACATTTTGGTTAATATTTCCAGGTTTCCGCAGCCGTTAGAAAGTCAGAAAATCATCTAGAAGAAATGAATACCTTAGAGAGTAATAATCAACATTTATTTAATTGCTTTAATGCTGTAACAATTAAAGCTGTGGTTATGGAATGGGTTATTTATTTTGCTAGTTTTGTAAAATGTTTGGTGGGACAAAGGTTAAATTTTTGCATGAACACGAATAGATTTTGTAGAGATAGACAATTCTACTTTTAACCACGGACCATTGGAAACTTTAATACAGGACTTTGCTAGTTTAACAATCACTTTTTGGTTTTATTGCATGTGTTTTGTATTTTCCACTTGTGTAGAGATAATAACATTGATATTTCCTTCCGAGATTGGTTTTATCACTTGTAAGCTGATGATTTTGAAAGGTTTGACTTTGCCATAATCCGTATTCAGTTTTGTCACTGCAACTGTTTGCCGTTAGCTAACGTTTTTGTGTATTTTGGGATGTATGCATTTAAGCTTTAAGATTTTTGATTGTCTGCTTTTATATAAATTTTAAATTAAAAGTGTCTAAAGTGTACTATTGTAATTGGCAGAACTATTGGAGGATTCACGGGAAACGATAAAAAGTTTAGAGAATGAGCACATAATGGCTGAGCAGCAAAATTCAGACTTGAGAAGACAAATGGACGATTATACTTTCCAGCTACGGGTATATAGAGTAACTTGAAGATAATTTATTTAGGCAAAATTTGAGTAATAATTTGCTAATTATTTATTTCTGTGTGTAGAACTATATGGTGAAAGTGGAGGATTTAACTGGGAAGAATGATCAACTCTCTTCGGATCGTGACGAGCTAGAAAAGGAAACAGGTTCGCTTAAACAACTAACAAGAGAAATCAAAGAGAAGCTAAGTGCCCAGGAACAATTGTTGTCACGAAAAGAGGAGGAAATCAATAGATTAAGAGGTTTGTGATTGAAATTAGAATTAGAAATATGAATATTATGGCTAAATGATATTTTCTATTTTAGGAGAACTAAATCCAAATAGGAGACGACAAATTAATAATTTAGGTCAAGACGATGCTAATCGTGCCCTTATAGAATCTTCAGACAGTCAAGCGGAAGCACTTAAGTCAACAATAAGTCATAATAATTCGAATAGCATGTGAGTATTAGTATTTTGTGTTACTATGACTACTACATCAATCAGTGTTGCATTTATGAACTATTATTTTAATTTGAAATGAATTATTCTCTTTCAGTATTCTTTCGGGCAATGCCTACTGTGAACTATTATCGGATGGAAGATGCAGAAGTTGCGATGCTACGCATACAAAAGTATGTCAATCGTTTTACTCTGAACTTTGATTGATTATATAGCTTCGATGCTAATCGTGCCCTTATAGAATCTTCAGACAGTCAAGCGGAAGCACTTAAGTCAACAATAAGTCATAATAATTCGAATAGCATGTGAGTATTAGAATATTTTTGTGTTATTATGACTACGATATCAATCAGCGTTGCATTTATGAACTATTTCAATTTAAAATGAATCATTCTTTCAGTATTCTTTCGGGCCATGCCCACTGTGAACTATTATCGGATGGAAGATGCAGAAGTTGCGATGCTACGCATACAAAAGTATGTCAATCGTTTTACTCTGAACTTTGATTGATTATATAGCTTCTGCTCAATTATAAAATTTTCCTTGCAGATGATCGAGCTTGAAGAAGAATTAGCCGTATACAAAGACAAATTCAGTGAGAGCTCGAGTCAAAAGAATATTCTTGAGAAGTGTAATGCCGAATTACGCGATGAAAATCTGACCCTTCGAAGTCAGTCGAAATCGGTATGGGCTCGCATAAATTTAAGTAGTGCTGTTAAATATTTGATATTGCTTTTATTAAGCTTCTCTTTGATTTAATTTTTCATGATATTAATTTTTGTAATCTATATTTTAAACAGGTGAACCTTCTAGTAGTAGTCCCATTAATTATACTCCTTTTGGCGATCCTAATAGCGCTCAGGCCATCGTCTTGAATGGATCGCTCACTTCAGTGCCTTGGCTTCTTCGTCTGCCTTCCGACTTTTTCAGTTTTAGTCTCGAATTTTTTTCAACCAGTTTCTTTATCATCTACTCCAACATTTCTTCGCGGAGTCTTTTGTTTGCATTTAATTTCGCAACCGTGTTTGGTGACTGTATGATAATTTATTGATTAGTAGTAAGTTATCTACATATCAGTCAGAAAAGAAATTGCTAAGTAATATTTAATCAGTCACTATGTCTTTTTTGTTATTTTGCTGATATGCCATTTTTGCTGTAGAGATAATCGTCTTTTTTTTGTGAAACTAAATTGACTCTTTTTCAACAAAGTATAAAGAGAAAGGTAAATAATTTTTAAATGTGAATCCCACGTCTTTTCAGGTTTTCTATATTTGTTCACTTCCCCTACTTGTTCTTCTGATTGCGATTTTAATGGAGTTTTATCCAACACTGTCTGTGCTGACAGCAACTCAAGGGTAGTCATCGAAAAAAAAACATCAGCTCAACCAAAAGTTTATTGTTGAAAGAGCTTCGTTAGTTTTTTCAACAATGGGGTGAGACAGTCATCACCTTTTGCATTACAAGTTGCTCACCAAAGACAGAAATGGCATTACAAGAGATAAAATATTAGCTATTAACAGTATCCGTAGGTAGGGATAGGAATACGGAATTTGTATCGAGTTAATTAGTGTGGAAGCTGTTAACTCTGTATGAAAAAAAATATTTCTATGCATTCTGTAGTGCCCATATGATACTTAAGGACTCGATGTAAATCTATATAGATTTCGTATTTTCATGGAATGTGAATGAAGGCGTTACTTGACTTGTTAGTTCGGAAGTTGTGTCAGTACATATTTGTTTGTGATAATGCTTTCTCATTGGTTTGTAAAAAAAACTGTTAAGGGAAGTTATGGCACAACAACCAGTGGCCTACCAGTTAATTAAGAAAATCTTTCAAGCTCGCAGAAGAAAAAAAGGACTTCCACCTGATTTTTTTAAACGCAAGTTACCGTAGCTCGCAAAAAGAAAACTTACGTAAAGAAAATAATTTGATTTCTCGCGTACCATCCTTTAATATTTTCCATAGATGTACTTTGTCAAGGAACTTTTTAGTTCCCCGCCATATGTATTTAGCCAAGTTTAAGTATGCATGATCTTCAAATTAAAACAAAAATTGTCTTCGGTGTTCAAGCAATTTTGTTACCTTGTTACCACAAAAAACATGATTCGACTTGAATAAAGAAAATTGATTAATTTAAATCTCTCGTTGACCATTTTTATTTCGCTTTTACCACTGATTATTGGGAATATTCATCGTTTACTTGATCGAAAATCGATGGAAACCGCTAAATACCCTTTATCCAATA
This sequence comes from Rambutsinella grinnellia, assembly GCA_027743725.1. Lineage (NCBI taxonomy): Eukaryota > Metazoa > Arthropoda > Collembola > Entomobryomorpha > Entomobryidae > Rambutsinella > Rambutsinella grinnellia. The sequence goes on along the minus strand of JAHZMU010000335.1, from coordinate 25,048 downwards.
GTATAAATCCAGCAAAGGCTAAATCCCTGTTCTCCATTCGTACTGTCATTGACAAAGCCATAAAATCCTAATCAGAATCCCTCCTCAATGGATAACTCTTTCATATTATGCGATAAATCTTTAATTCATAAAATGCTCTAGAATTTTCTAATCCTTCTCTTCCAGGGAAATAAGTGGGGGTAGAGTTGTGATAGGGATTTTATTACCAACGGCTCGTTTTCATTTCTTGATTGCCGACATGCCGACATGTTCTCTGGATAGAGCGCAATGCCCCATCTCGTATATAGTACGTAGTAAATTTTCTCACAAATTTTCCTCTTTGAAATCCATACTTGGAATGCAGCTCGACAATCCACTACGTTTCTGTAGCCCGATTTCTATTCTTAGTTTCACTCGGTCATTGTCGACTCCTAAAGTCTAACTGAATCAGGGTGACTCAGAGAGTAACAAAGAGTATCCTTCTGTATAAGAGTTTAGCTGGCGATGATCTTTTTTTTCTGTGGTTTCATCTCTACAATAAAATAGTAGAGGAGAGAAGCGTAGTAAAATTGTTAGTACTACACCACGCATACCGGCGAATAGTCTGTTTATAACTATTGGAATTATTTTATCCCTTCACTTCGCCGAGCACTTTGGCCCTTAGTAGCCTTTAACTAATGGCTGAAGCTTAAATGTCATATGTCAAACTTTGTAATAAGTTATGCTTTACATAATTCACTACAATGTAGGTGGTAATCTGTCAGGCTTTATTCTCCGCGTATAATTATATAGAAACTGTGCTAGGACGGATGAACCTTTCATAAATATTTGATGAAACAATGTCTCTTGTGGATTATGAGAGAAAGGTGGATGTAGAAGTGTTATATGGTTTAACTCTGAAATAATAAACGATCCTTTTTTATAAGCTGAGTAACATTGACTTTTTATATTTAATATTTCAACTTTCGCATTAGAACTTTCCCTTTGTTGAAAGCGCATCTGAAAATCTATAAGATAATAAATTGAATTCTCTGACGAATGATCCGAAAGGGAGATGAGATGTATAGGCGTGTAGATAATGGATGAAGCATTGCGTTTCCTACCTGCTCCAGTAGGTATTAATATTAATGTGTAATTTCTCCTTCCCCATTAGACCTCCTTTCCTTGTCGATCATTACGGTATTCTCAGGATCATCGTATTTCTTAGGAGTAAGTGAAAAGGGAATTATTTCCGTGAGAGATAGAAGGAGAGTGTGGTAAAAGCTGGAGAAGACAAAAGGAGAGAGAGAGGGAGTCTTGTGATGAAAATGTAATATGTGATACATTCATTCACGTGTGTGTGTGTGGAGGAGAGTAGAAAAATCTTTCTCTTCTTTTCTGCCTTTGCTTTTGGTATAGTCCGCAAGTCATAATATCCCATCAGCATGGGAATATGATCCTGTGAGGCTGAAAGAAAGTATTTCCTCTCTACATCTTACGCCTCGAACAAAATACATTCATCCTTCTTCCTCACTAAAAGTGGAGAGAGGTTCCGTTGTCTCCAGGATTTTCCCTTGTGCGTGTGCAGAAAATAAGCGGAGTAAAAAGCATCCCAGTTAGAGTTTATATGGTGCGGTCTTCGCAAGAAGGGAAACACTATTGAGGGGAAAATGTACTAGAGTTTTTAGAGAGGAAGTAAGAGAAGGAATAGAGGAGAACATGATCTAAATGAAAGTGTAGTGAGCAGCATGAAAACGGGAGGAGGAGAGAGTCTGAATCGGCATACAGTTCCCTCTGATATAGGAGAGAAACGGTAGAGTTTCGAACACAGCATTTCTCGGACTCTTCGCAGCTCGTCCGTCTTTTCTCTCTCTCTCTCTCTTCTCTTCAAAATATCCGTATATTTTTACCTATAAGATGAGCTCTTTTTTTCGCTTAACGTCAGCTCTCCGCAACTCTCTGCTAGTCAACCTCTGTTTGCTTTTACCTCTTCGAAAAAAGTGAGCAAAACAGGATCAAATAATATTTTCTCTCGTTAACTAAGATTCTCATACGGTGGAATGCTCTGCGGTTTGCAGAGAGAGAGAGAGCTAGAGTGTGTGTCACCTCATTCTTAGGAGGAGTGAAGAAATAAGTGAGATATCGAAAAGTTTCCTAGCTCTTAGTCAACACTAAACTCCTCGTTTCCTTAAAACTCTTGGAAACTTTGATAAAAAAAACGATACGGCAATCAGCTGAAGGCTTTCAGGAACATCTCAGCTCAGATAGACCATCAACTTCAGACGGAAGCGGCTTCCTCAACCGTGATTACTTTTAAAAGAATATATCAAGCTCTTGTTTTGCGACGCCGTTCTGGCTGAAAAAAAAACCGGCCTAATTTATCATTTTTTAAGGAGTTCCTTATGAGAGTTGTGGAAAGTGTCTCTTCTTGACATGGTTACTCTTGTCAGACACTTTGTTCATTTTACAAGTGGCAGATCTCTATTTGGAGTATTAATGAAAAAAAATTGCTTCTGCTCTCTGCCTAATAAAACATTGATTTTGCATATTCATCAACAATTTCTCTCTCTCTCTCTGCAATGTGAACTGGGTGGGATGTTGTGTGCGATGTGGATTGTGTAAGCAGAGACAAGTGTGTGTAGAATTTTAGCAATAATGATAGCTTGGAAGGAACTTGAGTAATAATTTTGCCGGGTAAGTTGGTGGTAAAAGTAATTATATGTATGGAAACTAGTCATCTTGCTAGGTTATAATTTAATTTCCTTTTCTCTCTCCCAACTCACTCGCCACCTTACTTTTTTTAATTAAAAATCTTCACACAAGTGCTCCCCTCTAAAGTCTGTGAAAGTTTCTCTCTCTCTCAACGTTTATCCATTTCCTTTCAAATTAATCACAAAGTGGAAAGCGTGCTACACTCTGAGGATTTTATGGGGACGACCCACGATGCTTTTGACTTGCTCCCGTCTCTACAAACATTTTCACTACTGTCATAAGAAAAACACTTTTTTTTCTAGCCGCTCTCTCATACAATTAGATTCTACACTGTTCCAGTGGAAGAGATAAAATCCCTTTTATTCCCCTTTAACATAACGATTAAACCTTGCTCTCTATCATCAAATTATCTACTTTATACCAACCCATTTAGCTAATCATTTGCCAATTATTTTCTCTGTCATTTTTTTCATATCCCGAAATCCCAACAAATTCAGCTCAGATTTCTCAATTTTTATCTAAAACTCGATCTCTACCTCAATCCACACATGTTTTATTTGTGTAAAAATGCTTTTGGTAATTGAGTTTTAAGATTGGGATTTGAGAAGGGTAATGACTAAGAAGGAAGATATGCTTGTGGAGAGACTCTGCTTATTTCCTTTTTAGCACGTGCATTCAAAATTAGATAATGTTGGCAATCTTCACACACACACACGAAAAGTGTTTTAAAGGTCTCATCTTGCTCACACATTAGTATGAAGAGAAAAAGTCTGTGCAAATTGCAAAGTATTTACCTAAGCGCGTAGTAAAATAAACCGTATTTTAAAGCCTATAGTATATCACATCTTTTTAGAATTCGCCTTTCTCGTTATGTAAACTTAAAGAATGAGATGGGACTCTCGGGTTCATTCATAGAGTGAATTGGCAACTTATTTTAGTAGAGATCCAAGCTGTTTTTTCTCAATATCATTTGTCATTTAATCTTTGCTCTTTTACACTAGAAACTTTACGATTTCTATCAGAGTGAATGGGAAAATATACTTAAGTGGATTATTATACTGAATTAAATATGAAAGGAATTCCCCTCTCGGCCATATCTTTTATTTCAACTTAATCAGTGCAAAAAAAAACTTTTTTGGGATGTTTAAATATGGAAATGATTACCATAGTTGGTAGTGAATAATAATAATAATAATGAATCTTGCATCAATGTCTTGTCATATAGTCTCTAAATGGCTATTGAACTGAGGCAATTGATACGAATAAAGTTTTTCTTTAAGCTCCCCAGCTATCTCAGTGTCCTTTTAGGAAAAACGTTGAATTTCTCTGATTTGCTAAAGCCCCTTTTGTAATGTCATCCTTGATAAATTCTTTGAGAGAACCTTCAGAGAACGGATTGGCAATCAGTAGGAAAGTCAGGCTTACATGTGGCAACTGCTAAAATACTTTTGAGCACAACGTGGAGTAATTACAATTACAATTGTTGAGCTAGCATCATCACATCTTGATCTCACGTCATTGTCATCGTCAGCAATTTCTTCAGTGAGCAGTTGGTAGAATGGCTCAGCCCAAGTGAGAGTCATAATTTCCATATATGTATGTCAAGTTGACGTGCCAAAGTCGACATAGAATTTCTGTATTTATTAGGAATTCTCTGTGACAAAGCTAAATAAGGAGAGTTGTTTCTTCTCCGAGATGAGTTAACTTATTGTATAATTGTAGAATGGAATCAGGTATCATGTTTCGCTGCAAGCAAATTAAAGGGTTGGACTAAGACTATAGGATTCCCCTCTAATGGATGATTTCAGTCGTGGTAGGAATCCTCTAATAACAAGATGTGCAAGTGGTGTCAAAGCAATTAGAGAAAAATTGCCAATTGTGAATATTGTTTGGACGTGAGTGTATTTTTTAAAAAAAGAGAGGTTTTTAACAGATTAAATGTTTCCTTTCTCCCCTTTCTCAAGGGGATAAGTTTAAGGTAATAATTTCGTTTCTGACCTTCAATTCAAACATTACTCAGTTTTATGGTGCAATTAAAGTTTTTAATGGGATATTTATTTGCGTTTTTTCATGCTAGTTTATCTAAATCGTTTTTCCAATATAGCCATTTCTCCAGAGAATTTATAAAGTGGAAAGCGTTTCATATATTGACCGGCCTTTTTCCCCGTGGAATATTAAATGTTATTGGAGAAAATATTGATTGCGTAAATCTCAACCGGGTAATATACTTGACCTGTTCCCGAAGGATATTTTATCGCCTTAATTTTCCCCAATCAATAATAACTTACTCTAGAGATGCGTAGATTGCATGACTTGATTCCTTTGCTGACAAGTGATTTTAAAGAAGCAGTCTTAAACATATTGGTTGGATTAAGCGATAAGGAAATATCATGTGAGTGTTGGGAAAACGAAGTTAGTTGGGGAACTGATTACGTAAGAGAAAATAAACCTAATTTCCCAACTGCTCCGTAGCCCCAGAAAGAGCTCTCACTTCCCTATAATCATTTCCGAGAGTAAGAATGTTTACTTTTGGTCGTAGGTGGAAAGTTGGGAATCCTCTGCGTGAAGTGAATTATCAAGCTTTCACTAGACCGTCGAGAAAGAGTGAGAGGGAGAGTGTGCGAGAATGATTTGAGAGTTTCATAGGTTTTTTTGGGTTCATTTTATTTTTGGTAGAGCGTAAAACGACCATTATCGCTGTAATGAAAGAGCTTGTGTGTGGCTTATGTCTGTGGAAAATAATCTGCTGACCTTTTAATGCGCTACTGTGTGGCTTTTTTTTTACCAGACAAAAAAAAATCCGCATTGAGGTCTCATCCAATAGAGGTTGTAAACACATGTGCGGATTCACACTAATCATTTATCCGCACACTTGTTAATTATGTGGACACGCAAGTAGATAATTTTTGGTAAAAATTCATGTCCCTATCGCAAACACACGATGTAGCTAATGTGAAATTCATTAACGTATTAGTCTCGGCCATGTATTTGTAGCAATTAAAAATGACTACATTCCTAGCTATAATTGCTGATGTAAAAGGCATAAATATTCCATTCAAAACATTGACTGACATGCTTAGAGTGGAAAGGATGAAAAGTTGCGATTTCAGCAAATAACAACTTCCCTTTTTTAGTTCCAATCCCCTGAGTAATTCCTGACAAGGATGATGTGATCCTTGTTTTGTAAAATTGCAAAGAGAATAGGCGATGATGTCATTCTCATACATTCCATTTCCTAAGGTAGAGGTACAAGTGATGCATGGAGAAGTGGTGATGGCACAGAGATAATAAAATGATCTAGTGTAAGAGGATCTCTGACATGGAATTTTGCATTATCGTCGGCAAGGGGATAAAAAAGCAATCTTGTTATATCATTCTGAGAGAGTAATTCGCAACACCACCAATTTATCTATTGTTAAAAGAGTGGCTTAAACTAGTCCAGTCCACCAAAACTTATGGGTTTTGGTGGAAAAGCGTAATCGCTATTTTTGTAATGAGATGAGCACATTTTTTTCTACATAGTGAAAATTTTTGTAATATTTTAAGCACTTTCATAACGAGTTTATTTTCATCCTGGAATGACATCTAGAAGTTAGTAGAGGCTGTGGTGGAAAAAGAATTAGAGTGCATGCTTCATCTTTTACGATCGGAATGAACAATGAACTCAACTTTTAGGAGTAAATAGGGAGCATGTGAAACTCATGTTTTTATGCGAAATCTCTTGTTTTTCAAGCTCAGCAATCAAGTTCAAGCTGACAATGTGCACCGCAGCGTCCCACTTGTTCCATCCATTTTCACTGACACTTTTTCATTTAAAAGTGAAAAGGGTATGAAAGAAGTGTGTAGTTTTTTACATAAGGTGGACGGAGTTTGAATAAGTGCATGAAACAGGTATGAAAACATAGAGCGCAGCACAATTTGACATAAGCTAGTTAATAAAAAAAGGAGAGCTCTTAAAAAGTGTAAGGACACGGCTTAAAATCAGGTTTTAAGTAGTGATATGTTGTTGGGCAGACTATCTGGATGAGACTGAGCATGAGAAGTATGAGGGTGTTGCGCTGACAATGATAACGCTTGGTGATGCTGATGGGAGTAAAAAAAATATGCTGAGCGTAAGATGAGAGTAGGGAAAATGCAGAATCCCATCCATTAAATCCATTGTGAATTCGAGAACATGGATGGAAACGTGTGGAATATTTGTCGACTACAATGAAGCTTTTTATATATAATTTAAAGAGCTGATTGTCATGTATTCTAGGCTATATGAGTTGCATGGGTGGCGAGTAACTTTTCTTTCCTCTGCTTAAACTCGGTTTTAAATGGCATTAGCTGCATTTCACGCCAATACTATATGCTATACTATGCGATATTTAAAAGAGTTCCATCGTCAACAGGTAAAAAAGTGAGATGAGTTGGGCAAGCAATGTATTTGGAATATATGAAATGATATTGTGATTTTTTTTTCAGGTAAAAGGAAAGCGTAATAGTGAACGTAGAAGATGAGCGTGGAAGAGTTGGTTCGGAGAGAGGGTGGACCAGGCTCAGGTGTTCAGGATGTCTTGGGCAATCTCTCAGACCAGTGTGCTCCCGACGACGAAGAAATGGTGGACGCAGAGAGAGACTTGGCTGAGGATGCCCAGTGGAAGAAAATTCAACAAAATACCTTCACACGCTGGGCAAACGAGCACCTGAAAACTGTTCATAAAAATGTGGGCAACTTGGAAACAGACTTATCGGATGGGCTTAGGCTCATCTCTCTCATCGAAGTCTTGTCCGGAAAGAACCTCCCAAAACATAATAAGCGACCGAACTTTCGCTCTCAAAAGTTGGAAAATGTGTCAGTGGCTCTTCGCTTCCTTGAGAAGGATGAGGGAATAAGGATCGTTAATATTGGTATAGTCAAGTCTCTTTGTTTGCTTATCATTCATCAAAAATTTCTAGCAAAGAAGTTTCTAGCCGGGCTAGAAAGTTTTTCTATTCTCAAAATATTTGAGGAAGGGATTCATTCGGAATTTGTTTAGGCTTTTAGTTTGCCCCTTCAATCCACCTCTTTATCTTAGGGCTCACTCATCAATATAACAATTCATTACGACATGTAATAGGTGAGCAAGAATTGTTCACAGTGAGGGGCCGGTTTCGCATTTTTCATGAAAGGTTCATTATCAACTGTCACTTGTCATACGTGCATCCCTCTTAAGTCCTTTTCTTATCATTGCTAATTAAATACCAAGAGCAAATGATAATAATATTAACCTGCATTAATGGACACAGGATTGAATTCGTAATCCTCAAGTCATGAACAAATCTATTCATTGTCAACATCATCAGCTTTAGTGCATATCTTAATCTACTTTTTCGCCTTATCTGATAAAGCTGTGCATTAAAATAGTCTTGTGAAGTATTTTGTTTTCATACGCACCGATTTATACGAAGCGAAAAATGGTATTGGTTCTCCCTATCGATTACCTTTCATCTTTTCATCAGCAACATTTAAATTAACAATAGATTCTTTTACAACTTAGCACTTGGCCTTTTTGCCTTGTTTGGAAAAATGAAAAGTGGCCACTCTTTTTTGAGATGCAAGAAGAGTTTATTACAAGCTATATAAGAAATATATTTTGCCCGAGTGTAGAAATTGCTATTTATGAAGTTAATGGAATTATAAAAACAGCGAAAACTCATCGTCTCTAATGAAATGCATAATGGCACTTTATTATCTGGCTTGACTCTCATCTGGGAAAAGTTAAGTGAGATCTCGCTAAAAACTTTTAAGAGGTTTAAAGGATTTTAACAAAATTCCAGGCATTCTCAGATAAATCAGGGTAAATGCTTTAAAGTTTAAGTCTAACTTAGAATTACTTTGTTTGCGTGATGATTCTCTTAATGAATCACGCACAGAGAGTCATGCACAGTAGTAAATTGTGACAAGAAGGGTTGTGCGTGAACTAAAAGCAATTACTAATAGATATGTTGACGTAATTATTGTAGAGGAAAATTTGATCAAGCCAAGTATGAAAATGTGCTTATAAATATCTGCACGTGTTGTCTCCTTATTAAATTAAAAGTAAAAGCACATTTCCAATCACCCGGTTATATAGGAAGTTAACGTTTGTATGAAGTGATGGTTAAAAGAATTCGCATAAAAAGGGAGAGAAACCGCATTAAGTTAGACTGGTTTGTTTAGTCATGGCTCTGATTATCGATCGTGGCTTTGTTGATATTTTATTTTGTAGACACAACTCGATTTGAATTATTCAGGAATACATATTATGAGCCTGTTTCACTCTCTCTCTCTGATGGGGTTCTTATGGCTTGTTCTAAAGGAGAGGATCAGAGTTAGTAAAAAGAGAAATCCTTTTTCCATCAGCGTGCATACCATAAAAAGGCAGAAACCGAGAACTGACTTGAGAGAGAGTAGAGAACTCGTCGTCATTATATTATAATGATCGTACCTTTCATGTACAAACAGTTTTTCCTAATATATTTCTTCTGCAATATGTTCTGTACGTGCAGAAAGCCTGCAACTAACAGACTCTTGTTACAGCTTCAAAAATACTGATTGCGTAATAGTATTGTGCTAGGAGAGACTTTGAGGTTGTCCTGAAATGTCTGCTCTTTTCAAAGTGGTTGAGATGGTATGAGTTTTTTTTTGAATTGCTAAAAAACATTCCAGCAGACTAGCAGGGAGATATGAGTAAAACATTCGCTTGTTGAAGTGAATGAGCCATGTTTGCATTATTGCCGCAAGCTATATGAATGTTTGACAGGAATGAAAAAATGCAAGATTCTCTGGGAAGAAGGAGAACGGATGTGGAAGGTATGAGCAAAGCCGTAGCTTTTTACTCGTGTTGTCATACGACTTTAAATTCTCAGCAAAAGTTATGCACTCCCTGTGGCTCCTTGATTTACAGTGTGGCTTGCAAATGCTTTGTCTTTCTGGAAGAAGAAATGATAAAGATGGTTTCTAGATTTGCTCCCTTTCTCCCTTTTTGCTTTAACTGTTCTTAATGATTAAGTTAAGCGGAAAGCTAATTTTTGAACAAGTTTTAATGAAAATACTACTCATTAGAAAGTGGAGATGGTTTAGCGAAAAGTTTTTGTTATTGGACGTACCTCCCTCTTACTATTTAGCGCTGATTACGTTTTAAACAGCACATTTTTCTTTCATGAGAACACCCCTGCTAATGACCTTGTTAGTTTCTCGTTTCCAAGAGCGTTATTAAAACTACTATTCTCCAAGAATGTTTAAGAATATTAGTAGTTCATTATGAAGTTGATTGTTATTGAAAATGAGAATTTTCACCAACTTTTAGTCCTTTTGTTTTCCTTCTGGTCACATGTCGAAATTGCTTGTTTACCATTTCATATGATTGGTTTCATGAATTGTATTATTGCTGACAGATGACATTATCACTTGGCCTATTAATTTCCTACAGCCAATGAGATGCAGACTCTCGTCTGAATGATTTTAAACGGATTGAAATAGCTTGTGTGAGAGAATGCAATAAAGATTGTACAATCTCGATATGCCCCTTGCTCACTAATATTATGTAAACACGTTAGGAAATGACCGGTATTTGGTGATGGCGAAAACATGAGCAAAAAAGGTTGGATCCTTATAAGGAAACGCATAGTAATCAAGTATGTGCTGTAGTGAAGATCCCATTTCAAGAAAAATTCTCAACTCTTTACATCCAAAAGGCATAAACATGTCTGTGTGAAGTAGGCTAGAAATGATTCTCACTTTAAATGATATTTTGCGCCGGAGAAGTCGTTAAACGATTTGTTAATGTTGATAAAAAAGCTGAGATGAAAAAGAGTGTTGAATTAATTATTTTTCTTAGATTCATCCGATATAGTTGACTGCAAACTGAAGCTAATTTTGGGACTGATATGGACGCTAATTCTGCATTACTCTATTACTATGCCAGTATGGGAAGGAGAAGAGAAAGAATATGTTCAGGGAGAAAAGGGGCCAACGCCAAAGCAAAGGTAGAGAGAAGAAATGCGATGGTTTTGTAAATAGAATTTCACTAGAATCTTAAATTGATAGGTTGCTCCACTGGGTTCAGAGCAAAATACCTGACCTTCCTATCGGAAACTTTACAACAGACTGGAATGATGGGAGAGCAGTTGGAGCTTTAGTGGATGCTGTGGCTCCAGGTAAAAAAATTTGATTTATATTTAGCCCCCAAAGATAATTTGACATTTGGAAGCACGCGCACCACAGATTTATGTGAATGGGATCTCATCTATTATTTAGGAGAAAGTTGAATGAACAAAGAATATCTAAAGATCAAGCTTGTTATTCTAGGTTTGTGCCCAGACTGGCAAGACTGGAATCCAAATGATGCCCTTCAGAATGCCGCAGAGGCTATGGGTTTGGCAGATGATTGGTTGAATGTTCGTCAGGTAAAGAGAGATGGCAGGGAAAACTCTTTTTTTTATACACTTCATTAAAAACCCTCTTTCTCTGCAGCTCATCAAACCAGAAGAAATTATTTAATCCAAATATTGATGAGTTATCAATGATGACTTACTTATCACAATACCCAAGTGCCAAGTTAAAGTCTGGAGCTCCACTTAGACAAAGGACCAACCCAAACAGGTAATTTAGCCATTTCTTCCTCTCTTTTTGAAGCTCTTTAAGATTTTCCTAAGCTGCACATGATGACTTGGCTCTCTAAAAAAAATCTATTATGCACTGGAACATTTAATTGCATTCTTTCACCTTTAAAAAAAACTCTGATTTTCTTTTCTTTTGTTGAAAATCTTTCCCTGATGTTTTGCACTGTATGACGACCCCACACACAAAAAAATAGTGTTCCACCTCCAAGGTAAATCTTTTCCCCTTACGCCTCCAAAAAACAAATTGTTTAAGAAGCAATGCGAATGCCAAAGTAACTTGCCAATTGCGTATGCCTGTGCCTGAAATTCTAAAAATAAATTCATCTAATACCATTATTATTACTGACAGTTTTCTCCAAAAAAAATAATTTCAACCTTTTTACTTTGGAATGCATTAGAGTGAAGTTGGTTTGAAAGAAACTTGGAAGCCATATCGGCTACATCGATTTTGTGAAAGTGTGTGAAAGTAGATATCTCACTCTCAACTTTTCCATTTCAATTAGAGCCAACTTTTTTTTCTCTTTTTACTAATATTAGCGTAATAAAAAGGAAGCGAAATGCGGTATACCATTTAAGAAAAGCTGTTCAAGTTTTCTCTCGTGTACTTAATAACTTACTGAAAAGTAGCAGTTTTCGTAGAAAACTTTGAATTTCCTCGAGGAAATTTGAGCCTTGCTAAAGAGAAAGCTGACCATATGCTATGAAAACAGATGGGTGTACAAGAGAATATGCTTCCGGATAAAATTTATTTTTAACCGCAATAATTAAACAATCGTGGAACCGTAAATGCATAGCACTTTTCACTCCAAAAATAATCTGCTTTTTCGTTAACGGTAGAAAGTTTATTTCTTTTAGCGTAAAAAACTTTCACTCTGTTAAGATCGCTTTCTATTACCGAAAATACGGTCAACCCTGTACATTTACTTTTAATTTGTCTGATATAAAAAAAAAGTTTTATTGTGAAGGAAGTTGAGAAGGAAAGTAGATAGTGTAGGTTTTTCTTTGGTCTTGTTAAAATAGTCATTGGAGAAAGTGTTCTGTTGTCCGTCTCCTGTCGGGATAGTTGTTTTTTTCTTTTGGAGAGAGAAAATAAAAGCCTCTACTTTCACTAATACCTTTTTATATATTCTCTTGTAATTTTTTTTGCGTATTTATTTGAGAAAAAGCATCTGTCTTTTTCCTCCAGAGTGAGAGCTTATGGCCCTGGCATTGAGCCGACTGGACCTGTAGTTGGTGCTCCTGCAAATTTCACTGTGGAAACGTTCTCGGCTGGGAAAGGCGATGTTTCTGTGATCGTAGAGAATCCCCGAGGAACAAAGGAGACTGTGAGTACAGAGAAAAGTTTTAGGGAGGAAGTCTAAAAGACAATGTGATAAATGTATGGGAAGTAAGTGAAAGTTGTCTGGCTTTCAGGTGGATATTCGGTTCAACAACGATAGGAATCTGACATATAGTATATCGTACACGCCGAGAGTAGAAGGCCAACATAAAGTAACGATTATGTATGCAAGTAGAGAGATTCCGAAATCGCCTTACTTGGTCAGTGTAGAAGGGCATGCAGGGGATGCAAGTAAAGTGACAGCGTCCGGACCAGGAATTGAGCCGGAAGGGGTAGTTGTTGGAAGACCGACGTATTTTGATATCTTTACGAAGGGTATGGAATTTATTTTGCTTTGTTTCCTGTTGAGGAAGTTGTTTTATTTGAACATTATGAATTTATTTTCAAGATGCCGGGAAAGGAGTACCGGAAGTTGTCATATTGGACGCAGCCGGTAATAAAAATACGGTTCCGGTAAAGCTCCGGCAAATTAGCCAAGATGTGTGGAGGTGTGAATATGCAAGTTCTTCAGTTGGATTGCATTCCGTTAATGTGTTTTTCGCGGGGAAGCCAATACCATCCAGTCCATTTGGTGTTCAGGTTGCACCCGTCTCTGATGCAAAAAAGGTGAGGGCTTCTGGTAGAGGATTACAACCAAAAGGGGTGAGGGTGAAGGACTCTGCAGATTTTAGAATTTATACAGAGGGAGCAGGAGAAGGAAAGGCTGAGATTAGAATAATCGGACCAGGTATAAATTAGAGATTAATTTAAGCTGTTTCAAGTTTAATTACTACTTTAATTCTTTACAGGTGGTTCGAATGTGCCAGTAAGTCTTCAAAAAATTTCGGGTACAACGTACGAAGCAATATATCATCCAAATAAAGAGGGAAGACATATCATTATGATCACTTACGGAGGACAGGAAATCCCCCGTTCCCCATTCGAAGTTAATGTTGGTCCTTACAAAGAATCAACAATTAGAGCTTATGGTCCAGGGTTGAGTGGAGGAGTTGTGGGTTATCCAGCCCTATTTAGTGTGGACACCAATGGAGAGACAGGGGCATTAGGTTGGTTTCATTTCCGTCATTTCTTCTAATATTTGACATTTCTAACTTGTCTCAATTATTTCCCAGGTTTTAGTATAGAAGGACCTTCTCAAGCGAAAATTGATTGCCATGATAACGGGGATGGATCCGCAGACGTGAGATATTTTCCTACTGCGCCTGGGGAATATGCTGTGCATATTCTCTGTGACGAGGAGGACATTCCAGGGTCACCCTATATTGCTCATATACTGCCGAAAAGTGATTTTCATCCGGAAATGGTAATAAATTTTAGAATCTTACTAGAGCGGTTCATTTACAATTACTCTATTAATAGGTTGAGTGTCAAGGACCAGGACTGGAATCTACTGGTAATGTAACCAATAAACCCGCCGAGTTTACAGTGGACACGAGACGTGCTGGATCAGCCCCTCTCGAGATTAACGTCATGGATGCCAATTACAATCCAGTAGATGTAAAATTCAGAGAAACCAATGATGGAATATATTCTTGTAATTATGTGCCAAAGAAAGGTGCCAAACATACAGTTCAGGTAAAAATTCAACACTTAATATGAGAGGCGAGAGTTTGAGACAGAATATACATTTGTAATATTTAAACTAGATAAATTATGGCGGAGTTCCTACGAAAAAGAGTCCCTACAGAGTTTACGTCTCTCAGCCCACCAATCCTTCCAAAGTTCAAGTATTCGGGCCTGGAATTGAGGACGGCGTAAAGTCCCAAAAGCCCACCCATTTCAACATTGATTGTAGAGAAGCCGGGCCTGGAGACTTGTACGTTGGGATATTAAACGATAAAGGTGTATCTATTCCATATGAGCTTTCAGACAATGGTGATTTAACTTACACGGTAAGTTTACTTAAATCAAGTTATTACAAAACGTTTTATTGTATTAGCATAAGTTACATATTTGGACTTACAGGTAGACTACTCTCCCCCTACACCTGGGAACTATAAGGTGAGATTTGGATTTTTCTCTTTGGATTGTGTATGGAGAAAGTAAAATGGACTTTATTCTTTGTTCCGGCTCACAGATCCCTATTAAATACGCTGGCGTAGAGATTCCCAAAAGTCCTCTTCGTGTTCATGTCAATCCTCATGTGGACGTTTCCAAAGTGAAAGTGGATGGACTGGAGCCAAGTAAGTATATATTTAGTAAAGAATGTTTCTCATGTGAATACAATAGCTTAATCCACGTCCGACATTAGTCGCCCCAATAAATAGCCTCCAACAGTTTAAAGTGATAACGCAAGGAGCGGGCAAAGCTGAGTTTGCAGTGTCCATCACGAGTCCATCAGGGACAAAAGTGCAAGCCCATGTTATTCCCAGTTCGGAAGGGTTTCTTGTCAACTTTACGCCGATGGAATTGGGAGAATATTTGATGAGTATATCGTTTGGTGGGGAGCCGTTGAGGGGTACTCCTTACCGTCTCATGTGTACAAATGGAGGGGACAGTAATAACATGAAAGTTAAGGCATCAGGCCCTGGCTTGGAAAGGGGGATTGTTAACCATCCAGCGGAATTCATGATTGATACGAGAGGCGCTGGTCAAGGCGGACTTGGAGTTACGGTTGAGGGGCCTTGTGAGGCAGCAATTAATTGCCGTGATAATGGTGACGGTACTTGTTCCGTTGCTTATTTACCAACTGAAGTTGGAGACTACTCGATTAATATCACTTTTAATGAGCTACATATTCCCGGATCACCGTTTCAAGCTTTTATTACCCCAGAGCCTGATCTTAAATCGATTAGGGTGTCGGGAAATGGAATTCAGCCACATGGTACAGAGATATTTTGAGTGTGAAGAATAGTAACAGTGTGAAGAGTTTTCTAACAAGATAAATCGTGTTCCATTTAATCCCTGCATGACAGAATAAATTCTGAAAAGTAATTATAAAATAAATAAAGTTATAACTTTAAATTGAAATTTTCAATAGGCGTTTTTGCCGAAACCCCAACGGACTTTGTTGTCGATACGAGAACGGTTTCGCAGACGAATCCTGGAGGAAAAGTCACCTGCACTATTACCAATCCATCTGGTGCGAAAACGAATAATTATATTACCCCAATGGCTGACGGAACTTATAGGATAAGCTACACACCATTTGAGGAAGGAAGACATGTAATTGATATCATGTATGATGGCGTTCCAATTCCTGGTAGTCCCTTCGGGGTGAATGTGAGGAGGGGATGTGAGCCAAAGAAAGTTAAGGCTTTTGGTCCCGGGCTAGAAAGAGGGATTGTGGATAAGTCAAATATTTTTACGATTGAAACAAGAGGTAAGAAAAGTTAAAAAGGATGATCTTTTTAGCTTATGAAATGCTAATGATAATGAAATGATTTAGGTGCTGGTACGGGTGGACTTGGATTAGCTATTGAAGGGCCATCTGAAGCTAAAATGAATTGCAAAGACAATCGGGATGGCAGTTGTACAGTAGAGTATATCCCAACAGAAGCTGGAGACTATGATATTAGTATTAAATTCGCTGAATTAGATATTCCAGGGTCACCCTTCAAAGTCCCTGTGGATCATACAGTTGATGTGAAATCTGTAAGAGCTTATGGACCCGGCTTAGATCAAAATAATGTGAGGGAGGGCATCGTTCAGAATTTTAAAGTTGATGCTTCGAAAGCCGGACGTGCTCCACTAAATGTTGATATAATTGGTAAGCGTTTTTAAATTTTGTTGAAATTGTTTTCAATTTATTTTTTTAAAAACTCTCAATTTTTAGGTGCTAAGGAGAAACCTGAAGTTAAAGATAATGGTGATGGAACATACGACGTAGCTTACAAACCACCCAAGGAAGGAACTCCTATTATTGCATCGGTAAAATATAGTGGAAAGGATGTTCCGAATACGTAAGTGAAAAATAATATTTACTTTTTTATAAAGTACTACTAAAATTATTATTTTTATATAGCCCCGTTCAAATGAAAGTTAAACCTAAATTGGAGCCGGGCAAAGTGAAAGTTTATGGTGATGGCGTAGCTCCCAAAGGGATCCCGGCTTCTATCCCAACAGAATTCGTTGTGGATACAACAGACGCTGGATTTGGCGATTTAGAAGTGCAAGTACTTGGTCCTGACAACTACCCGAGGAAAGTCAAAGTTATTGATAATGGAGATGGGAAATTCAAAGTCGGATATACTCCCGATGACTGCGGGCGTTACAAAGTAAATGTCAAGTATGGAGGAAAAGATGTACCTCATTCTCCCTTCCCTGTACAGTCGGTTGCGACTGGGAGTGTAAGAATGAATAGAAATAAGAGCTCATGACGTAAAAAAGATTTCAATGATAGGATACACTTTTTATTTTTATTAAATATCATTTATTTTTACATGGCGGACAAATGCAAAATTACAGAAGGGAAGCAGAAAGCCCTAGCTATTGGAGAAGAGTATTGCATAACAGTAAACGCAAAGAATGCCGGGTATGGCGCAGTCACATGCAGAATCCGGTCAACATCCGGAAGGTAATATTATCTTTCTAATGTCTCTCATCAAAGCCATTTGCTTGTACGTGATTAAATCCAAGTGGTGAAGGTGGACATAATGAAGGTTCATTCAAACAAGAAATGAGCTTAAAAAGATTTTAAGAGGTTTGAGCACTTTCTTACTTCCTGTGGATACTTTTCACGAGGATATTTTGACTTTGTCATTCCATGATTTAATAAAATTGTTAGGAATAGCGTATTTTTTTCCTCATAAAAGCTACACAGAGTGTCGAGTGTCGTCGACTTATATTAGTTATGTTTCTTTTTGAGGGGAATGCAAGAGAAATTATTACTTTGATCTAAATATAGCCCGAGCATGTATTTCTATTAGGCAGTAAAAGTTTTTCAAAAGCTCAACAAAGATTTATGACTAATTTCATACACAGACTCAGCTTGTAAACACATTTATGTTTCTAGCTTCTGTTAACACTGATATGCATCTTGAAATGTGAAGATTTCGCGTGGATCAAAAGAAAAAGTAAAGGAATAGGAGAGTTTGGGAGATGAAATCGAAAGTGAAATGATATCCGATTTTATTATTATATGGAATATCCTGTAACATGTAATTTTTTTTTGTAATTGTATCCATTAAAGATGAGATTAGAGCTGGTTTAGTGGAGGAAACTTCTCTACAAATACTTTATAAAAATCGCTACAAGGATAAATGTTTATGGTTATGTTGAGCTGTGATGATTTTAAATAAACATTTTGTAGTGACTTGGATATCGATATTGAGGACAATGGAGATGGGACATTCTCCATTTATTATACTGTAAAGGATGCTGGAGAGTACACGCTCAATATCAAGTTTGGTGGTCAGCCAGTCCCGGAAGGCTTTTATACTTTTACGGTGAGTATGAAAATCTTTGAATAGGAAAATCTTTAAAACTTTCCGGCGGATGTGAGGAAGCATTTGATGCGATTTTTTTGGATATCGATATTGAGGACAATGGAGATGGGACATTTTCCATTTATTATACTGTAAAGGATGCTGGAGAGTACACGCTCAATATCAAGTTTGGTGGTCAACCTATTCCAGAAGGCTTTTATACTTTTACGGTGAGTAGAAAAAAAAATTTTATAATATGAAAATCTTTAAATCTTTCCGGCGGATGTGAGGAAGGATTTGAAGCAGAAGGATTTTTCACGAATATTTCATACATGATCCATATTAAATATAGACGGGAGCTGTATCCCATTTTTTTTCTTCTTTGTGATGTTTTTGCGCTACTTTGAAAAGAGAGGAAGTAATAATGATTCTCTGATACTTTCATAAATAGTGTTATAGCGAAGAAAAAAAGTATGCCATTATGACTATGACTCATCAACTCATTCTCTAAGTGAAAGTAATTCACTCTTCTCTAGAGGGCTGTTTCTCTCAGATAGGAAAACCGAGAATGTGATACTTAATGATACAGTTCGGGTTACGGATGTGGTGGGTTTATTGGGAAATTTTGGGGTGGAGGTTGTAAAAGTTGCAACTTTTTAAAACACATTGCACACAGCTTTTTTTTTTATCTATTTTCATATGAGATAGTTTCCTTTTGTCTGAAGATCTTGAACGTAAGGGAAGTAGCAATAAACCCAGTTTATTTATTTATACTTGAGATGATTAAGTATCGATAGGAATGGTGGTAATGAGCAATTACAGATGGGAGAGGAGATGAGAGGAATTTAGTGGGGATAGTTGAGAAATGTTTTGAATTTCTTTGGCTTTGAGAGAATGTGAAAGGGAAAGGATCTTGTCGAAACAAGTTGACAGATTATAGTGATGAGTAGGAGATGAGAGTCCACTTGTATGACATTATTTTCACATGTCCAAAGAGAATGTCGGTTTGGAACAAAAACTCTCCCACGAGTTCAATCTGTATGCTAAATATACGTAAAATTTATAATCATAAATGCCATTGCCCCGATTTGAGAGTTGAGTTGTAAGACTTTGTTCATCTCTGCAATGCCCAATGCGGGTGGTGGTGGTTGAAGTGCTGTTAATTTCTTAAAATATTTTTCCTTCTGAAGAGGAGTTGTGCCCATTGAAAGTTTACAATGTATTAGTAGGAGGATCCATTATATTTAGGAAATTGGATGGGAGAGAGAGAGGAAGTATGAAAAGGTTATTCCTAGCATTTAAGAGTTCTTCCCCGGATGGGGTACCGGTTACAAGCGTGCTAAAAAAAATCCGACATTAAGCGACATATTTTTGTTGGTTGAAGAGAGAAAAAAATGGATTGGGATGACGATCCTTCTTATGTGGTGGGATACATGTAGAGATATGAAAAGACATTCAATAATTCAAGCAAAATATCTCAGTTTTTTTCATTATTCCATTTTTCAACAAGCGTTTTCTTATTTTTGGCCACCGCACTTGTGACTTTTCTTCGTACACTCGTGCACATTCACCAGTTGGGAGGGAGTTGAAAGGAAAAGATTGTGTGGAATAATAGGTCCTATTATTTATAAATTGATTGTATGGAAAATCGCTCGCGGTTCATGACTAGACTACATACTAGATGAGAAGATTCTCAGTGTTGTTCGAGAAGTCTAATATTAAGTGGTGTGTCTTGTTCTGGTGAGGATAGTTTTAAAAAGTTTGTTGCAGTTTAAAAGGTAATTTTTAATCTTGGAAAGTCATAACACATTAATTATATAAATTTACTCTAAAAGATTATTCAATTTTAATTAATTCTTGAGATAAAAATTAGATATTTTGAAAGTTGGAGAAAGTTGGAGTGATTAATGAGGAAAGAATTAAAGTGCATTTTAGCATGAAAACAATGAACTACTTGAAGAAAGTTTTTCAAGTGAATAATCTGTCATCCAAGCTCATTAGTCTGTGCCAGAGAGAGAGAAGAGAAAGAAGTGACAAATGCATTCAAATCATTTGGATGAAAGCTTGAAATTTCGATAAGAATGGCTTTGTCAAAATATAAAAGAGGAAGCTTTCTAGTACGAGTGAGAATAATAGTAATCGTGGAGGTAATCATCCGCCAATGGAACGAACACCTCCCATCTCATCTCTCCCCTTTTGAGAGCATTCCACCCTTTCATTTCATCTTCACTTTTCTCTTATTATGTATAATAGGTTTTGTTTAATTTTTTCTTGGCAACAAGTACGAAAAAGACTTGACAGAGTAGAACGGATGAAGTAACATTTTCTAAATAAGATGTACATGAGCCAACAGTTTGTCATTACTCGTTTAAAAGAATTTATGATTGTGAAGGATGGGATTTTTAGGGGCCATGTTTTTTCTACAATGGAGTAGATAGATAGACAGAGAGAAATGAGCACACGGAAGCCTCTTTCCGAGTAATTTCAGATGGCGTAGTAACATTTATCAACTTTCACTGCGTTTAAATGCTTAGAAAAAGTTCACATTTATGCATTCTGTTTGTAATGAACAACTGCTAATTTTTATAAATTATTGTGATCGCTCTGCTTTTCTTTAATGAGGGACTGTACCATTTCATTCTGGTACGCATTTGCCATTTTTCATGCATATAATTATTAAGAATAAAAATAGTCGTTGCGTAGAAATTGCTTCCAAATTTCAGATTTTATTTTGTAGGAAAGTAGCTTTTGAAGAATTTTCATAAGTTAAGCGGTGGAGGAAACTAAGCGAGTACAAATGTTTGAGTATGTATTTGTTTGTCTTGACAATTTACAAGTTAGTACTTGACAGGAGGCTTCGTTCCACCGTAAAGGGGACGTCGCTCACTTCGATCAATACGAGCGTCTAAATATGCCATCCATTTTGTCTTATTCGCACTCAGAATTACTAACCCGTCTCGAGTATTTTGGGAGAGGAATGGGCGGAGTATGTCGATAATTACGTGGACGGCGGAAGGTGCTAAAGTAATTATTATATATCAATTACTAAACATTTCATACGCAAATTTTCATTACCATCTACAGCAATTAGCTGATCCAGCCAGCCAGGATAGTGGTTTTCTAAACTGCTTACAAATTGCACCCAGAGCGGAATACCTAAAATGGAATAGTTTAGTAATGGGTTGGAAATAGAAGTAAATAATTTAACATACATAAAGGGCACCCATGATTTATCATATTAAAACCATCACAATTTGCCAAGACTTTCCATTGCGTAACGTTCATCCCTTTTGCTTGGCGTTCAAACACTTGAGCAGTTATATTTTCCAAGAGGTAGTCCATATAACGGAGTAAACGTTGTCCCCTTCCTTGTAAAACGGCTCCTCTTATGTCCCACTCGTTTATATCAATTACTCCGATTGGTCTCCCTTCCTTATCGTAAGTGTCAATTGTTGCTGGAAAGTCTTTATTTATATCGTTAAAATTCTCTGATAAGATGTCATCCATTTTAGTATCTTTCCGCCACCTGATATTCTACAAATTATGGAAAATTTTAAGAAAAGTTTAAAATTTAAAGCAATCAAATATTAACAGAACAAACCTCTTTTAACATATTTTCCGCTGAATCAATATTGAAGTTTTTGGCTGTAAGGAAATAGCTTATTAAATTATGTGATGTGATATTATTAAATTGTAATATTACCTCGCAACCATCGCACCAAATAAATATCAGTTTTCATATAAGCAAATGTGAGAAGTGGATGAACACGTTCACGAAACTATTAAATTTTTAAACATTATTTTTTGACTTGGCTTGATTTTAATTGAAATATTACCTTATCCAAAGTTTGTTTTTCTCTAAAAGTCATACTGAGATCCTTCTCAACGCTTATACTTGTGACTATCCTTGATTGAAAGAATATTACTAGAAATATTAACGCTCTCATTTTTCCAACTTTTAAACTATTTTTATAGCTAGCTCTTCTTTCCAAACTGAAATGACAGAATGCAAACAAAAGCTGCGTTGTTTTATTGAAAAATTTCTTAATCTTGATTCCAGCAATAGCGGATTCGGGATATAAAAAAATGGTGTAGAGTTACAAAATAATTTCATAGATTTGTGAAGAAGCTATAAATTATTTCTTTGTTTTGGGCCTGACTCTAGCATTTTTCACACGTCTCAGGTATTCCCATGCTAAAAACTGGTTCTTAGCTTCCTTTTCATGAATAGAATATTCAATAAAAATACTATCAGTAGTCTCATGATTGTGTAGCGTGAAGAATGCATTGCTTCCTGAACGCTGCATCCTGGATCCGTAACCATTCATGCAAAAATATTTAATTTTCGTAATTGGTAAACTGGATTTTTATTCGAAGCTATAATTGGTCGAAGATCTCGGCGTGTAAAAGCATTTTATATGATATTGAAAGACTTTTGTTATGAAATTCCTATTTTAAATTCCTACCAATCGCAGAATTTCCGCAATCGATAACCCCATCACCGTTTATCACTCCGTGTCACTTTTGTTTGCCAAATATTTGCACCCGCTTATTGTACACGTTGTAGAAAACCGAAATAGCTTAGATTTAAATGGTCTGCCATCCTTGTCAATTTAAGTGATAACCTCCTCACATCAGATCGACAATGAGTGACATAACAAAATAGCATATTGCAAAGGTGACACTGCCGATAATTTGTTTTCAGTCTGCGTACACATGCCAGGCTCTCGAGAGGATTAAATTGGATTAGGAAGAATCCTTTACACTCTTAAAAAAGGGTGGATGATGCCACCACTGACATTTAACTTTGATAAATGAGCTGCAAGTCATCAGGGATTTTCTATTCTGATCTCTATGACAGTGATAATGAGTCATCATTAATTTTGAAAGGATTTTTATGATTCTCTGCAAATATGACTTGGCACTTTGGCACTGTTTACTCCTCTGAACTTGGGTATTACTTTTACATAATTCTAAAACGGTAATATAATCATGACACAATCCTTGATAAAAGGTATAAACGGTTTATCTTTTATCATAAATTTATTTATCAATTGTAAAAAAAGCTTTTTAAAAGCCATAAAAATGCCCCAAGTTCATGGTTCTCGCTGGTTTGATGTAAACAAATGATTTCATGTGAAAAAAGTTAATAAGATGACATACTGATACAGTTACAATACTTGCAACTGGCAAATCATTTAATCTTGTCTCATGGCATATCGCACCTGGTTCGCAGTCCAACCTGATGGTTTTCATCGTGCTAAAAAAAATCAGTATTAATTAATTGTGATTGAAGTGTTAGTATTTAAAATATGAATTGAACTGTGTGAATTTAACACATTAAATTGTGAGAATGGAAGAATCACAATTGCAAATTTTTTCATAATAGCTCTGACTAGCTGGAATGGTTTTTATATGCACGGCTGCGTTTTACGATTCTTGGAAGTTTGGAAAGGAATTTTTATTAGTCTAGTTAGGTAGTTGTGAAGCGATGAGAAAGTCGTATTGCAGAAGTATTAAATTTATCCCGGCAGATCATGTCGGTCCTACGTTTCCTTGGCCGAAAGATGGGCATTTACGAGGATTCCGATTTGATTGGCCACAATGGTGGTTTAGTCAGGTTAATTGGGGTTGATAAGAGAGAAATTGGAATGGAAATGTGTAAACTTACTATAAATGACTTGTTTATTACAGGCGGAAACAGATTCATACAGATCGACAAAACCGGACGCGAATACTGAAAGGAGCAGAGCAAGTCGTAGCCAAACTGTTAGGCAGACTACGACAACTACAACTACAAATCGCACAACTACAACAACTACTCGTCAGTATAGACCTGTTGAGCTCCATAATATACCTTTGCCCAGTACCGGAGGTCACGTAGTAGGTAAGCTCTGGAATCCGGATGTTGATGAAATTGTAAAGCTTTCAGCTTTGCTCTGTAGAGATGAGATATTCATGAGCATTAACTCATTTTGCATTTAAAGCGGAAGTAAAAATGCCAAGTGGAAGCATCGACAAGCCAATAATTGAGGACAATCGAGATGGGACAATAAGCATCCGGTATGAACCGAGAGAAGAGGGTTTGCACGAATTATACGTGAAATACAATGGAGAACATGTTCAAGGGTCACCATTTAAGTTCCACGTGGATACGGTTGCAAGTGGTTTCGTAACAGCTTACGGGTCTGGATTGACACATGGCGTTAGTGGGGAACCTTGCAACTTTACCATTTCAACCAAGGGAGCTGGGGCGGGTGAGAAAGAATAAGATATTTATTTCCACGGATAGTTTAAACACGAAATTATTTTGTGTCTAGGCGGATTATCTTTGGCAGTTGAGGGCCCAAGTAAAGCAGAGATTTCATGTCATGATAATAAGGATGGCACAGTCTCTGTCTCATACTTACCAACGGCCCCAGGCGAGTACAAAATTTCGGTCAAGTTTGGAGATAAAAATATCAAGGGAAGTCCATTCACTGCTAAGATTACAGGTAAATAAATAAATGGGTGAAGTGTTGATTTTTAAGAAAGTTTTTACGAAAACTCTACTTGGTTCGTAGATTAAAGTGGTATTAAATTGGCATTGAATTTAATTTAATTCACGTAAAAAATGTGAAGGAATCTTACCAATTGATTTGGGAGCAACTGTAACGTCCCCTGGAGGCATTACTGAAGATGCTGCAATTAATGAAGTTGAAGATGGACTTTATGCTGTCCACTTTGTCCCTAAAGAACTGGGCGTTCATACTGTTTCTGTGCGTTACAAGGATATGCACATCCCCGGCTCTCCTTTCCAGTTCACTGTGGGTCCTTTGCGTGACGGTGGTGCCCATCGTGTCCATGCTGGTGGTCCTGGATTGGAACGGGGGGAACAGCATCAGCCCTCAGAATTCAACGTTTGGACTAGAGAGGCTGGTGCAGGCTCTTTGGCCATTTCAGTTGAAGGACCTAGCAAGGCTTTAATTGACTTTAAGGACAGGAAGGATGGATCCTGCTATGTCAGTTATGTAGTCACTGAGCCAGGTTTGTAAAAATACTTTGT